>CAUYRT010015689.1:0-87685 GCA_963574885.1 Lepilemur ruficaudatus | reverse complement strand
AATTTCTTTCTTTCTATTTATAGTAGAGACGGGGTCTCACTCTTGCTCAGGCTGGTTTCGAACTCCTGACCTTGAGCGATCCGCCCGCCTCAGCCTCCCAGAGTGCTAGGATTACAGGCGTGAGCCACCGCGCCCGGCTCTAACCAGCTCTTATAATAGCTCTGATATATATTTTTTCAGGATATTTGCAAGAAATACTTGGCTCCTTTTCTTCCTTCTCTGAGTGTACCAATACTTTCAGAAATATCAAGCATTACCCTTCATTTTTTTATGGGTTTCTATATGGGTTTTCTCTTGGCCTTACCTTCTTCCCCATCCAGCCTAGAATCCTTGGTCAATTATTTAAATGTCTCTCTTGCCAGCACATCAAGTCCTTTGTGCTTATACTTCCTGTGGCCCTGTCCTACGAATAGTTAGCCCTGATGAGATCAGTCATCCATGGTTCATTTCTACATGCTGAGTGGTACTAAAGAAAAATCATAATATCATGATGTTTGGTGCTTTTACAAATATATGTCTTCTGGTTTTAACAGTGCTCTCCAGGTCGATTAGTAATTTTAGTGTCATTTAATTTGTAAACTTTTCCATTTCTAGAGCACCTATTCTAAAACTTTGTTATTCCCTTGAGACTCAGTATTAAATATTTATCTACTTATTCTCAGTATATATTTGCCTCTTATTTTGTAGAGAAAAAAAGATCATCTAAAATGTATTTCCCCCACTTCCTGCCTCTTTCCATTTTTTAAAAAATGATTTCTCCTCAAACATCATATCTCATGCATGCTGCTTCAAGGAAAATATGGCCCTATTCTTGTTAAAGAATAGACCTTCTCCTCCAATCTATATCAATGGATCTGCTCAATGACCAAATTTTTACTGATTGACATCGTAACAGGAAAATAGGAAGATTTTCATAAAGTTTTTAAAATCAAGGATTACCTTTATTCTGAAAGATATCTTCCTACTTTTACTGGCATTGAATACTTTATTTTATAAGTTAAAGGGATTATTATATGCAACTGATTTCTTTAATGTCTTTCCTCTCAAATGGATTCGTTCAATCATCTTCCATTTGAAAAAGAAAGATAAAGAAGAAAATTAAGATAGATGAAAACATTTCTTGCTTTCCCAATGTCTACTTTCTTTTCATCAATTTCTGGTTCTTTTTAGAGTCAAGATCTTAAAATATAATACACATCCACTGTTTCATTTTCCACAGTTCCTAGTCAGTCTTCAGCACTAACACTTAACACCTGTTCACTAAAATTTCTTCTGTTATGATCAATAATCACTTCCTAACACCATGACCAAGAGACATTTTTAAGTCTTCCTTTTCCTCAATCACAAGATACTTTTGGTATTATTTACCATTCCCACATCTTTGAACGTTTTTTCTCCCATAACTTTGGTAATGTAACATTTTCTTAGTTCCTCTACATACATTTGTACTTGAGATCTTCCTATATGCAAAACTCTTAAGCCTCAGCATCCTTCAGTGTTCCCTTCTTAGTCCATTTCTAGTCTCACATTGCTCACTCTGTGTGTAATCTCATTCCTATTTCTGACAACTTCAGATACTCTATATCTCATAGCAGATCTACATATAGAGCTACAAATCTCTGATATTAACTTCCCACTGTGCATTTCTATCCATATATCCCGTTACCTCTGGCTAAATGTGCTCAAGCTACAAATCGTCTTTTACCCTTACATGTTTTCTCCCTCCATACATTACATCAAAATGGTGCTACCCTCAAACTAGTTGCCCAAGTCAGAAACCTGCTTCTCCTTTCCTTTCATTCTCCAGCCCACTAGTTATCTAAAGCAACTTGCATAGTCTTCCTGGCTTCCCCATTCTGGCTAGCACCACCTTAATTACTTTTCTCTTGATTTCTTACCATGATTAGAGCAATATCATTCTGATTCCAACCTATATTTCAAAGTGCACTTAGAATGACCTTTCTAAAGTTGCCATGGTTTCTACAATCTATAGGATGAAGTCATGATTTTCATCCTCTCCAGTGGTATTTCCCAGCTCTCTTTCTGTATCTTTCTGGTCTTGCATTACCACACCATGGTTTACACTGGGTGTGTGCTTTCCTCTTCTTAGAATGTCCTTCTCTTTCACCCAAATTCTTCAACATTCAGCTGAAAGCTGTCTCTCAGTACAGGTACAGCTGAAAGTTCTGTCTGAGGAGCCTTCTTTGGTCTCTCTAAGAGTACTTGAAACATTGCTTGTTAAAGCATTGCTTATTTGCCTTTGCTTAGCACAAGGTTATGAGCTTCCCAACTATGAGGAGTTTGTCTTTTTCATCTACTCTGGAGCCTGGTTTGTAGCAACCACTTAACGGATGTGCACTGGCAGATAGCATTCTCTTTTCTCAGCACATTGAACCTAATTTCTCTTCTTGGCTTAAGCAGAATATTAGAATCCCCAGCTCATCCCTAGAAGTTTCATCAGTCTTTTAGTCATGAGCATTATGTCTAGCTTGCTAATGACAATGTTAAGGTTTTTTATTTAAAAGCAGTGATAAGGCTTCCGTCACATAATCTTTTGGAATAAGTTAAAGCCTATGGGTACAAAAGTAAAGTATCAATGGAAATAGTGATATATCTTTGGTTAAAGCTGTTGAAAATGTGTGACATTATGTAGAAGAGCTCATTTTAAGCTGATACTGGCAATAGCTCAAATATCCATATACTAATAATATGTTAGAAAGTTGATAACTTGCTGGAAAACTTCACTAGAAATAATTTTTTTTTAAACTAAGGACTTCTGATGTCAAAGAAAGAATTTAATGAGAAATAAATAAATAAATAAATAATAAATTATCTTCTTCAAATATTGTTGTCCTATTAAGAAAACTATGAGTGGCAATGAAAACCCAATAAATTCAAAAATAGTCTTTTTATCTCTAAATTTTAACACTATTACTACATTTTTATTAGACTAGTCACAGATCTAAATCCGTTTTGTCATGGAAGTTTCTAGGGAAAAGTGTAAAATATATGACTTTTATCTTTGGCATTCTAGTAAGTTCCTATTATAGTATCTTTCCTCCCTCTCACTGAGCCCCTCTTCATACAATCCCTCACCCCTATAGCCACCAGATTATATTTCTGAAAGTACACTAAATATCTCAGGGACCAGAAGGATAGAATAATCAAAGGTTGGAGTTATGTTCCTTCATATAATTTCTATTTGAACATGGGACTCTAAAAGACTAAACAACTTTCAGGATCCAAAGAAACAATACTCAAATGAACGTTTTAGATTCTGACTAACAACTGGTGGAAATGTTTTTGTTCGGGGGACTAGGGTGGGAAGAGGAAATTATTTAATGCTGCCTAAATTATACAACTACTCAGAAGACCATATGTATTGCTAATTTCCTGGAAAACATATCAGAACTGCTTTATAGATAGCCCTTTAGTTTGCTTTTTAAAAAATAATTTTATTTTTTTTCAACACAGAGAAAATTAGCATGAAGTGATATGCTGCTGAACACAGAAAATATCATTCAGCAACCAACCAGCAAACAAATGAAACTCATGAGGTGAAAAATGATGAAGCAACACATAACAGGAGGTTTAAAGGATTTAACAAAAAAAAAAAAAAAAGAAGGAAAGTTTTTAAGAATGCTTTACAATGTTTTATGCTTCAACTCCAAGAGGTGTTGCTGGTACTACTTGAACACATGCTTGGGTTGAGGGGTAGCGCTTGGGTCAGGGAGGCGGGCATGAGTAGTTTTGAACACGTCTATACAAGTTATTTTAAGCCATAAGCCACATTTACTCATTGCTGCCTCAACTCACAAGGAAAAAAATGCAAAGATGGATGACATTTAAAGTAAGATAAATGATAAAGGGGCAGTATCTTAAATCTATCATTGACTGTTTCCTATGCTTGTAAGCCACAGATTTTGGAGTAGGAGTATAATTATTAGCAGATTTTTATGTTTCTCTTCATTGAACTGAGGATCAATAGCATATGAGCTGAAGGGAGAATTTTGCCAAAGTCAGAGAGTTTTAATAAATATCAACTTGCTAAGCCCTGGTGGAAATTTGGATTGCTATTTACAAATGTATAAAGTAAAAAGAAAAAAATGCTATTCTTCAAAAGTATATTTGAGTGTTGGACACTTGATAATAAATTGCAGGTTAATTCAAAATTATTTAAATGATAAATATATCTTTACACTGTGGTCTCATGAAGTAATTTTTAAGGCAGAGCTGTATCCTATTAATCATTGTAACCCCAATCTTCAGCAAAATTTCTAGCATGTAGTAGGACTCAACAAATATTTCCTAAATAAATGGTGAAATCCATAAATTGCATTGATTTTGGCTGCTAATAATAATAAGGGTTAAACATTTATGGAGTGTCCCAGGCATGAAAACTAGCATTTAGACCAAGGGTTTTGTGTGTAGTATCTTTTTTCATCCTTACAGCAACACTAGGAGACAAATGGAATTGTGATCCTCAAGGTAACTGAAATACTAAGAGACAAAGTAATTTGCCCAACTAGTGAGTGATGGAGTCACACATAGGCAGAACTGACTTCAAAATTCCTGCACTTAACCACCATGTCACATCTCTTCTGAAACTTCTAGTGTCTTTTTTGGTACTCTTATTCATTTTCTAAGCATTTAATGCATTCTAAACGCTGTTATAATAAGCACTGAGGTTACAAGAATGAACCAAACACCAAGGTCTGTGCTCTCATTAACCTTATTATATTGGGGAGAAGGAAGGGGAAGAGACACAAAATAAATAAGTGAGAGATAAAAAGAAAGCTAAAACAGAATAAAAGGGACAGAATGTGACAGTACAATTTGCTATTTTAGACAGGGAGTCAAATAAAGCCATTCAGTTCAGGTGACATTTGACCAGAAACATGAAGGAAAGAGGAAGCAATTTATGCAAATATGTAAGAGCAATGTGTCCTAGCCAGGAGGCAGCAGCAAGGGCAGATGCCCTGCGGGCAGGAGGGCACTGGGCATCTGCAGGGAAGGCTGAAGTGGCCCATGTGGCCAAAGCCAGTGAGAAAGCAGGCCGGGAGAAGACAGTGAGAACAAAGGTACACCAGAATGAGGCAACGCACCTTACAGGCTATAATGGAAAGACTTCGGATTTTATTCTGAGTGGTTAGGGAGCCATGGAGTGCTTTGAGAAGAAAAGTAAAATGATCAAAAACAAAATTATAAACACACACAGACACTCCTCTTACTGTTATACAAACAACAGACCATCCATGATAGATTACATAAAAATATGAAAAATACATTTTGAGAGAGGTTACAAGATTAAAAATTATATTTCTGAAAATCACTGTCTCTCAAGCCTAATGTTTTGGGCCAAGGTAGTCTGCCCATAAAGAGAAAAATGCTGAATTAGATCAGATTACAACCTATAGCCATTAGTATCTGTGCATGGTCTTCTCTTCTTTTTCAGGCTACACAAACTCCTCGGGCTATTTATTTTGTAATTGTCTCATTTATCTCTTATATATTGATAACATCCATAGCAGTAGCCCCAGCCCATATTACTTACTGCAGTTTCAGATCCACATATCAAAGCATACTGTTGTCCCTTTGCTTGAATAACTTGCTCAAAAGAAGTTTGAATTCATGTGTCCAAAACTAAACTCTTTATATTCTCCCATAAACCCCATTCCCTACTACATTCCCTTTTTTGTTAAATGATATTACCAACCACCTATCCCAAGGAGTAGGCTTTATTCTTCCATTCAAGATTGTTTATTAAGACCCTCCTATAAATCAGCAACTATACTGGGCCCAGGGCATGCAGGTGTGAACAAAACAAGTACAGAGTCAACCTATGAATCTTGAGTCCAGTGGGGCATGTCATCAAGAAACAAATAATCTCACAAATGACTAGACACCCAAGTAAAGTGCAGGGGGCTAAGAGACTATATAATTTGGATTGACAAGTTGAGGAAGATCTTCTAGAGTAATTTTCATTACCCTGAAACATGAAATGTTAAGTAAGTGTTAAATTTAATGGAGACTGGGTGAGGAAGGAGGGGAGAGAGAGTTTACGGAAAGGAAAGAAGAGAATATATTTTAGATTGCAGGAAGAAGGAGCTATTCAGCCATTCATGCAAAGGTCCTAGGGAGATAGTGAACAATGAGAAGAGAGTTCAGGATTGAACTCTGAAGAACACCAGCTATTAGAGATTGGCTAAAAAAGAAAGAGTAGAAAAGAAACAGACAGAGACCGAAAACGAAAGCTAAACAGGGAAGAGAAAAATCAAGAGAGTAGGATGCCAAGAAAAAAAGGAGTTGTTAAATGCAACTGAGAAATCAAAAATCAATTAAAAAAAGACTGAAAATTGTCCATTGGTTTTGTTAACACGGAGATCAGTAAAGACCTCAAGAGCAACTTTATGAGCCTAATGGCACATGATGTCAAAATTAAATGGTTTGAAGAATGACTAAATTCCTAGGAATCTATGTAATAAAGGTAAAAAACTAAATAGAAAATGTCAAATATCTTCAAGGGGCAATTCACACAGCGGAAACTTGACTGTCCAGCCAAATATAGGAAACGGTGCTCAATGTTACTAGTAATCAAGAAAATTCAATAATTTAATTTTTAACATACCAGTCTACTAGATAGCAAAAATATTTCATTTTGAGAATATCATGTATAGACAATAATGTGGAACCACAAGAGTACTTGTACACTACCAGTTACATTGCACTCCTTGGGAACAATTTTCCTTTACCTAGGGAAAGTCAAAGATACACATGTTCTGTGAAGCAGAAATAACCTAGAGTAATTTTTGCATGATTACCATTTGCATACATACCTTAGCATGTGCATATTTGTGCACAAATGTGCAACATTATTTTTTACAAAAATAATGTGAACGTAAAAACAGAAAACGTGAACATAAAAATCTATGAACAATAAAATACATAAATATAATGTGGTATAAGAATGTGATGGAGTACCATACAGTTCTAAATATACTGTAAAACTAAACAGTTATAAAAATAGATAAGCTATGCATATCAACACAGATGAATCTCAAAAACATAGTTGGGTAAAAAAGGCATAACTAGTGAACACTATAGTATGATTCAATGTATAAAATGCTATTAAGCAGATGAAACTGAATGCTAGTATTTAGTAATATATACATAGTGGTAAATCCCTAAAGAACATCATGAGAAAGACAAAATAAATTCAATATGGCATTTACTGTATTATATACAATATAGTACAAGGTGGATATGATTAAGCAAAGACACATTAGAAATTCTAAGTTACTGAAAATATTCTATTTCTTTGTAGATAATTGGTATACAAGTGTTCATTTTATCATTTGCTTCTTTGAATCTATGGTATATTTTTTCACTGATTTTTTTTGTAAAGAATAGCTGGTTGGATAAGAAGAGAATAGAGAAAATATAAACAATATTTTGAAAAACCTTATGAAAGACAGAAGAGAGAAATAGAGTGATAAGGATATGAAGCTGAATACCATTTGTATAAGGTAAAAGATAATGTTTTAATATCATCCAATAGGGTCTAGAAGATAAAAGGTGATTACAGATCCAGGAGAAACAGAATAATGACAAGCAGGTTTCAGGAAAGAATAAATCAAGGAAAATTTGCATGGATTCTCTTTTCTTATCAATTAATTGACAAAATTTCTTTCACACAGATATGTGTGATAAAGTACCTAAGAACATAAATCAAAACATTTTTGGAAGGAGAGTATAGACTAAGAAATGCTCAGTTTCTTTGTCATTTATGTCTTCATTTCTTCTTTGTAAAAATTGTTATTGAAGAACATTTTCAACAAATACAAGAGTGGACAGAATAAGTAGAATGAATCTCCATGTACCCATTTTCCAGATTCAACAATTATCAACAAATGACAATTTTATTTCATCTGTACCCTCACTCATTTCTCCCTCTCCCATGTTATTTTAGAGCAAATCCTAGATATCATATCATTTTATCTGTAATCATTTCATATGAATCTTAAAAAAATAAGTATCCTCTAAAAATTATTCCTATAATGCCATAACCACACTTTAATACAACAACAAGTATTCCTAACATCATCAAGTAGCCATAGCTGACTTCTCTTTGACCTGGTCTTAGCACACACTCCAGAAAACTCATACTTTCAAACTCACAAGCACCTATGTCTGATCAGTACCATTTTAAAAATAATTCAAAATAGTTCAGCTAAATCTTTGATTTGCATGAGACCCCATCAACTTCCAGCCACCAGATCTGCAGATTTTCCCAAATGTATCCTAATCTCTCCAACTTGACCTTTTCCAAAATGAACAAACGTATTCTTCCAATTTTCCCACTTGTGTTCTGAATCACAAGTTATTTAAGTTAATGTATATTTCAGGTAATCAGTAGTTCTAGACTCATTTATCAATTAGAATTTCATCACAATAATAATTAGAAAAACATTTCATAGGAAGGTTTAAAAGAAAGTTGAAAAGAAAATGGACATCTAAAAATATTCAAGTCTTTTATAGAAAAATTTGTAGTAGAAATGAAATTTTGTGTTTTTATTGTATACTCAGTGCAGAAGAAGAACTCAGTACATGCACAAACAAGCATGTCAAAATCATTCAGTTTGTTCCCAGGGCTCTGACACCAGCTGACTTAGACTAAATAGCAGTGAGCTGGAAAAGCATTCTGGGTATTGGCATGCAAATGAATTCACCAAGCATTTCTTCCTATGGCTTTAGAATTCCCACAGCCACAACTACATGAAATATATATTTAACCATTGTATTTTAAGCAAGTAAACATAACGCTAAGACTGTTCTTTCCATGGACCAGATAGGATCCTAATGAAGCTAAAAATATTTTCTAAGAGAAACAAAAATAATTTTAAAAAGCTAAGATTATTTTTAAAGTGTTTTTAAAGACAATGGGAACATACACATATAGCATAATCTTTCATCCATAATTTCAGCCTCAACACATTGTAACAGTTTTCTCTGAATTAAGCCATTCTGTTTAGGTATTTTTAAGAAAGGTCATAATTGGCATCTGTACAAAGCAGGTAAAGATCAATAATTTTTTGGTTAGTAAGAACACATTGTTCACATACGGAGCATCAGTTTGGTTTTTTAAGTAAATATTGTCTCAGTCATTTAATTTTATGAGAAAATAATAGTGCTCTGAAACAATAACTAATTTGCAAACAATAGGGAAAGAAAAAATTCTCTCTCCAGTACAGAAATTTACATAGAGAATTTTACAACATATTTATTTTTTGACACCTTTACTGTCAACTCCCCTTACCCTAAAGAGAATGAATTATAATAAAGGCATCTCTGGCTCAGATGAAATATTACAATGGCAGTGCTTTAGCAATATGCCACAGCTTCTTGATTTTTCTTACTGTTTAACTCCACCTCCTTCCTGCTCTCCGTCCCCCCTTAAATAAAGTAGTATTGGATTCTAAAATTATAAACTGAAATGCAAAATGCATAATGCAAGCAGTCCTTTTTTCTGTGTAAGCCAAGATCACTTTGCAACATACCCCTGCAGGGGACCTAACAGGGAATTTCCAAAAACATTAATGTATTCAGAAGAAGTGTCAAAATAAAGAAAGCCTGTAAACATTGTCTGTGGGAAGCTTTTTTGTGCCCTTCCCGAATACAAAATGAACTCTCACTTTCCCACAGAAGTAGGATCTGTTTCTGCCATCTAGTGACAATAAGGCCAATGAGTGCTTAGGAAAGACACACATTTTCTAAATAGGTTCAACAAATCAATCTGAGACAACTAGGATTTTACACATTTGCACAGTCCCAAATACATACACTCGTGTAAGCACACACACATGCTCACAAACACACACACAAACAATTCTTTTCAAAGGTGTTTTTAACAGAGTACCCAGAGTGTAAATGGTGTCCAGATGCTCTTGGCTGATCTTTGAAATAAGGAAACAAATAATTAACAGTACCTATTAGGTGTACAATACTTTAAGAGCTGTCAAATCCCTTTCACACATGTGAACTTGTTCATCTCAGGAATCCAGGAGGCAGCTCAAGCACTGGTTGGGAGTTTGAGTTCTAAAGTCAGACTGTCTGACTTCAAAGCTCACTTGCTTCCGTATTTGAAATTTTGTTAATGACCCATTCACATATAAGATTCAGCTCTCCTGTTTTCTAGATTTTGTTCACTGACTATATCCCACATCATTCCATACCACATGTTAGGTTACATGGCTACATTATGGTGAAAGCAATAAAGTTAAAAAAAAAAACGCTAGCTTTCTTTCAAAAGTTCTAATTATGGAACTTTATAAGGAATGTGAATGTCAATAATCAGATTTAAACTATTTGATGGCAAAAACAGTTGTAGTTAAGGAAGGTGATGGGGGCGGGTCATGATCTGTAGGACAGTTAATTATCTTTCAGAGATTTTAGTTCCCCAGCCAACCTCTTGTACCTTGGCATTGAAGGATTAGGGAGAACAGAAATAAAACAGTATGTTATCACTTGCTTATTTTTCTACAAGTATTGTTCATTTTTCTCCTCACTTTTCTCTAGCAAATAAAGCACAGCCTCTATATTTAGCTCAAATTGTTATTTTCCAGGTCAAAGAGGATGGGAAATTGCAGGAAAAGGAGAGAAGGCCCTTTCTAGAAATATGTAAGGTACATTCACAAACACAGGAGAGAAGGCTGAATATTTAGGCATAGGTGCAGGCTGATGGAGAGGGCCTGTGGAAACCTCTTTCATTCTCTCTACTTTTCATATTTACATCTCTTCTTCCAAGACCATGGTCTCCTGATTTTTATCCTACATCCGTGGCTGCTCATTTTCATATTCTTTACAGGTTTTCTCTTGTCTACTCAACTGCTGCACATTGGAATCCCAGGAACTCATTCTTTGGACCTTTTCTGTTTTCTCTCTATCCTTACTCCTACACTGATCTTACCCAGCTTCATTGCCTTATATACTGTCTGTATGTATAGCATAACAGCAACTCAAAAATTAGTATCTACAGTCAAAAATATTTCCCTGAACTCTAGATTTGTATTCTGTTAAGTTCCCTATCTGCAAATATAACTGGCATCTCAAAATTAATATGTCCAAAATTGAGCTTCTTGATATTCCCACTGAAAATTTTATTTCTTGCCCACATTTTCAAATGGCAATTTCATCTTTCTGGTTGTCCAAACTGTTCAGGCTGTTTCTGAGGATGATTTGATCTTCTCAATATAACTGCATCTGAGTAAACCAATGGTCTTTCCGGTTACAGTAGCCAATAACTTCTTGTCATTTGTCACAAGAAAAGAGTCTTGACTACTATCCCTCCATATCCTTAGCCAACATCTCTTCATCATTTTGATCCCAGACTGGAAGTTTTGTTCTCTGAAAAACTTTCTTTGATCTTACAAGACTGGATCAAGCCCTCTTCTCATGTGGTGTCAGACATATGCTTACATCTAACACTGTATTTTAGTGCATATTAATTGTCTAATTACTTATTCAAGTTCAAAATCTGAAAACAGATTTCATCTGTATTCTTTGTCATTGGCTATCTTTTGCAAAGTGCATGTAATAAACTCAATACACATTTGTTTAATTCTTTAATAATTATGGAATCTAACCCAAATCCAATTTTTAATCTAACTAGGCATTAATTTAAATTCCTGAGGCCACACATAACAAAAATTCCAACTACAATTTCTGAAGCAATAAGAAAATTTATCATCTTGCATAATAAGAAGTCTCTAACAATACAATTCTAGGATCAGTATAATCAGAAGTTTAACCATATCATTAAAGATTTCAGTGTGTCATATTTGTCCTCAAAATGATATCCTTATGGTCATAAAGTGAGTATAGTAGCTCCAGGCATCTTATCCAAACATGACAATGTTTAGAGAAATAAAAACACTATCACTTTCTTGACTGTCTCTTTAAGACTGAGGGAGTGAGGGAATATTTGCCAGAATCACCTCCTAAACTCTCTTTCATATATCAGTGGCCAAAATTGGCCATTCCTAAACTAATTTCTGGCAAGGGGGAATGGAAACACTTTGATTGGCTTGGAGTAATCTTTGAGAATAGACTTTTTAGGCATCCACCACCATATCAGAACTTTTCATTTCAAATTGTCTCAATCTGACTAAATGTGTAATAGTAAGATACTTTTCCAAGATCTGTAGGTGGAAGTTAAGTTACTGAGCACATCCACCTAACTCTCAGTGGCTTGCATGGATTCATTAAATAAGTAGCTCTCTTTGTTGAGCTGGCAGCTCTCCTACCCTCACTGTTCCGTTGCCTGATACGTGAATGAATGAACTGCATGAACTGTTCTAATTTCCAACCATAACTACCAGCATTTTTCTGGTCTGTGTTTCTACCTATAGAATTTCAGCATGTGCACAAATTCCTCTGCTGTCTGCTCATATCTCTCTTGGTAGCTGCTGTCTTGGAAAGGAGCAGAGCATTGGCAGATAGGAGAGCAATACTCTGCCTACTTTAGACATTAACACCTGTGTGGTAGAAGATGATGGGCAAGGCGCTCAAACAGAGAGAGGATTATATTTCAATAAATTTAAAATAAAGTAGAGAATTAAATAGGACTCAAGTCAAATATATTGAGCTAAATGAGAGAAATCTTTAGCTTTTCTCCCATGATGGGATGAATACCATGAACTCAATTAAACATCTAAGATTCCAAAGGAAACATGCTCATCACCAACGTTATTCTAGAACCCCAGTGGGCATAGCTATTCAAATTGGGTGTAATGGGAGTACCCATTACAAATAACACCTTTCTTCCCTTTATCTTAAAGCTCTCTTTCTCTCTACTTTCAAGTCCACTTAGAATATTTCACAAGGATTTTCCAAACAGATGATTAACAGTTTTTGAAAACACATTATGTATAAAGTGCTGGGTCACAAACATTATTTTATTTAATTCACATAACCATGTGACATGGTATGCATACTTTAATTTTTCTGATGGAAACTAAGGGCCAGAGAAGTGAAATAGTTTGTACAATATTACCAAGCAATTGACTGAGTCAAGATACCAACCTAGATCAATCTTATGGAAAAAGCCCATCGAGTAAAACAATGGAATTGCAAACTTTTTATAGGAAATTCTAAACATATGTCTCCTGCTTACAAAAACTCTGAAAATCCCTGGTGTAGAGGGTCAAAACATTTTGAAGGCAGCTGAAGTTTGTTCGGTAACTGTTATCAGTCAGCCCACAGTTTATGCTGTGGTAATGAACAACAGCAGAAACACAAAGTTTATTACTTGTTCACTTGGAAATAACACTAACCATCTTGGCTTACATGTCATTGTCATTGTCCAAAGTAAGTCTCATGCCATCACCTACTTTAAGGGAATAGAAAAATCATAATCATTTTGCATGTCCAGATGAAGCATAGACCCACAGGTATTAGTGAGCATTAGTGATGTCCACAAAATAACCACTTGGGCAATCTGTGCTCTTTGTTTCTATAAAGCTGGATTCATTGAGTAGAGGAGCAACCTCTGCCTAGAGACATGGAATATAGGAATTTATTTGGCCATCTTTGCATAGCTAGTTCCATCTTCCTGCATCATATATTACACTTGTGGGTGCTGCATATAAATAAGGTCTGAAATGGGTCTTTCTACATATATACTCCAAAAGAAATCTGGTGTCAAAAGCCAAAAATAGAAATCTTAGAGAAAAATAGATATACTTACCCTAGAAAAGAATAATTTCATCATAAAAGAACTTTTTAAATAAAAGAAGCCGATACACTTATTTATCTTTATTCCTCACTTTTCTTTAAAACACTTTATGTACTTTATCATTTTTAAAAATTACAGGAGAAATGTGTACCTGCTAAATAATACAAAGGCATTAAAATGTTATTAGTCAACAATTTTTCCCAGCTTTGTTACCCCTGGGTCATTCAATGTTAAAATGTCGGAGTACATTCTTTGAGGCATGCCTCTATATTCAAAGTAATATAGAGAGATTTTTTTCTTAATAAAAATTGGTTCATACAATACTCTTTTTTTTTTGGCAACTTCTGTTTGACGTATCAAGTGTATCTTTTTAGGTTAGGACATATTACTTTAACTCATTAACAACTGCAAAATATTCCCAATTATAATTTTATCACAACTTGTGTAACAATGTACCATCCACCAATTTGTAAATATTTAGATTATGTCCAAGTTTTGCAATTCCTACCAAGAGTAACATAAACTTCATTATATATGTTTTTTATATATTATCACTTTTATTTTTGTACAATAATTCCTAAAAATGAAGAGGCTAAGTCAAAATATATGTGTATATGTTAAAATTAAGTAGTATTATGGTATTTTCCAAATGTTTGCTGTAATCAGATATGTCATTTATTGTCTAGCCTGCATTCTAACTAAGTGATATAAAGGATAGGTAAGTTTCACTTGCAATCCTATTAAACTTATGGCACCTAAATATTTGCTTGTAACTTTTATTTTTGCTCACCATACATAAATATAAATTAAGAAGTGATCTAAAGGTGAAAAAATAGAAATAACAACTGATAAAGAGATAAAGAGTAATTAAATTTATAGACACTCTACTTCATTAACTAGAATATACATGAGGTCTCAACAATTTCCTTCTTGACCAACTAAATATAGTTCAAAGACTTCCAGCTCATGATAATTGACATGTCCCAACACAGAATATTCACTATTTCTTCAGAGGCTGAAACACAGCCAAACAAAGGATACTAATGGTGCTCTGTTTTGTCTACACGAACCCTAGTTACCTCAGAAGAAGATGAAGTAAAGCATTCTCAACATTTCAGTGGCTTAGTGTGGATGATTTGCTTCCAGTTGGCTTTTCCTCCTGTGATCTAAAAACATGTAATAATGTTTAAAAGTAAATTCCACATTTATACATTGCTAAGACATTTAAGATCTCAGGCAAAGTCCCGCAGAGGGTAGCTTCAGACTGATCCTGCAAGAAAGCTCCGGAATGTAAGTTCATCATAAGGGTGCCCCCTCTGGATGTAAGGGAGCTGGGATTTTATGAGCCAGTCAGTCATTGGCTTGTCTGTTCTTAAGGGCAAAGTGGCTCCAGTAACTCGAGGACAGTCCTCTGAGGGAAACTACAAGTGCAGGCTGTTAGATGCAAGAGCACGCAGAAAGTGGGGAAAAGGATGCTCAGAGCGTATAGATAGGATCAGCAGTGTCTGAGTGGAATACTGGCAGTGTTTGCTGCAATCTCAAATATTCTCCAGTACCATCGAAAAACTGTCAAAACCAAGAACCTGTAGGAGTTGATCCAAATCAAGTTATGCTTTAGTGACACACAATCACAGAATCTCAGGAGCCTAAATAAATTAATTTTTGTTCATGATACATGTCAATTGCGAGCCAGCAGGGGGCTCTGTTCAATGAGCTAACTCAAAGATGTTGACACAAGGATCCAGGTTCTATTTTTTTTTTCAATATCTTTTTTTTTTTTAATTTCAGGCTATTATGGGGGTACAAATGTTTTGGTTACATGCTATGACTTTGCCATACCCAAGCCATGATTTGAGGTGTGCCCTTTACTCCCCCTACAACACTCACTATACCCATTAGTTGTGAGTTTACCCATCAACAACCACCCAACCCCAATGGATATTACTACTGTGTGAACACCTTAGTGTTGATCTGTTAGTGCCAGCTTGATGGCGAGTACGTGTGGAACCTATTATTCTGTTCTTGTGATACCTCACTTTGGAGGATGGGCTCAAGCTCTACCCAGGAAAATATAAGAGGTGCTAGATCACCATCGTTTTTTGTAATTGAATAGTATTCCATTGTATACATATACCATATTTTATTAATCCATTGATGGATTGATGGGCACTTGGGTTTATTCCACATCCTTGCAATAGTAAATTGTGCAGCCATAAACATTTGAGTGCAGATGTTTTTATTATAGAATGTCTTTTGTTCCTTTGGGTAGATGCCTAATAGTGTTACTGCTAGATCAAATAGTATTCCTGTTTTTAGTTCTTTGAGGTATCTACAAATTCTTTTCCACAGAGGCTGTACTGATTTGCAATCCCACCAGCAGTGTAAGAGTGTTCCTATCTCTCCACATCCTCACAAGCATTTGTTGTTTGGGGATTTTTTAATAAAGGCCAATCTCACTGGGGTTAGGTGATATCTCCTTGTGGTTTTGATTTGCATTTCCCTAATGATTAGAGATGTTGAGAATTTTTTTGTATGTTTGCTGGCCATTATTCTATCTTCTTTTGAAAAGTTTCTGTTCATGTCCTTTGCATATTTATTGATGCAGTCGTTTGATTTTTTCTTGTTGATTTTTTTGAGTTCTAGGTAGATCCTTGTTATCAGTCCTTTATCAGACATATAGAAGGCAAATATTTTCTCCCATTCTGTAGGCTGTCTATTCACTCTAATGATAGTTTCCTTGGCTGTGCAAGAGCTTTTTAATTTGATCAGGTCCCATTTATTTATTTTTGTAGCTGCTGTGATTGCTTTGGGGGTCTTCTTTCTAAATTCTTTGCCTAGGCCAATGTCTGAAAGAGTCTTCCCTACATTTTCTTCTAGGATTCTTAAGGTTTCATGCCTTAGGTTTAGGTCTGTTATCCATCTTGAATCGATTTTTGTAAGAGGTGAGAGGTGAGGATCCACTTTCAATCTTCTGCATGTAGTTATCCAGTTTTCCCAGCAGCATTTATTAAAAAGAGATTCTTTTCCCCAGTGTATATTTTTGTCTGCTTTTTCAAAGATTAGATGACAATATGTGGATGGTTTTATCTCTGGATTCTCAGTCCTATTCCAAAGGTCTACATCTCTGTTCTTATGCCAGTCACATGATGTTTTAATTATTATAGCCTTTTAGTACAGCTTGAAGTCTGGTAAACTGTTCCTTCCCAGTTTGTTCTTTTTGCTTAAGATTGTTTTGGCCATACGAGGTCTCTGGTGTACAAAGGGTAAAATTATTTTTTCTAGGTATGTAAAGAATGATGACGATACTTTCATAGGAATTGCATTCATTCTGTAGATCCCTTTAGGTAGTATGAACATTTTAACAATGTTGATTCTGCCAATCCATGAGCAAGGTAGATTTTTCAATCTGTTTACATCTTCTACAATTTCTTTTCTTAGCGTTTCGTAGTTCTCACTGTATATGTCTCTCACCTCTTTCATTAAATATATATCTAGATACTTGATTTTCTTTGAGGCTATTGTAAAAGGTACTGCATTTTTGATTTGAGTTTCAGCTTGACTGCTTTTGGTGTATAAGAATGCCTCTGATTTGTGTGTGTTAATTTTGTATCCTAAGACTTTACTGAATTCATTTATCAACTGCAGGAGTCTCTTGGTTGAATCCTTGGGGTTTTCTCGATATACTATCATATCATCAGCAAAGAGTGAGAGTTTGACCTCTTCTGCCCCCATTTGGACATCCTTAATTTCCCTCTCTTGCCTAATTGCCTCTGGCAAGGACCTCTAGCATAATGTTGAATAGGAGTAGGTATAGTGGGCATCCTTGTCTGGTACCAGATCTAAGTGGAAATGGTTTCAATTTTTCCCCATTCAGAATGATATTGGCTGTGGGTTTATCATATATGGCTTTGATAATTTTAAGGTATGGCCCATCTATGCCTATTTTACTAAGAGTTTTTATCATAAAAGTGTGCTAGACTTTGTCAAATGCTTTTTCTGCATCAATGGAGAGGATCATGTGGTCTTTGTTCTTGCTTTTATTTATGAGGTGAAGTGCATTTATAGATTTGGGTATGTTGAACCAGCCTTGCATCTCTGTTATAAAGCCCACCTGGTCATGGTGATTTATTTTTTGATATGCTGTTGGATTTGATTTGCTAAATTTTGTTGAGGATTTTAGCATCAATATTCATCAGGAATATTGGTCTGTAGTTTTCTTTTTTGTTATGTCCTTTCCTGGCTTTGGTATCAAGGTGATGTTGGCTTCATAGAATGAGTTAGGGAGGATACTATCTTCCTCAATGTTATAATGTTGTGAAATAATTTCTGTAGTATAGGTATGAGTTCTTCTTTGAATGTTTGGTAGAACTCAGAAGTATAGCCATCTAGTCTAGGACTTTTCGTTTTTGGAAGTTTTTAATTACTGCTCTGATTTCTGTGCTTTATATTGGTATGTTCAGGAATTCTACTTCCTCCTGGGTGAACTTAGGGAGGTTGTACATTTCCAGGAATTTGTCAATTTCCTCCACATTATGTAGTTTGGGGGCACATAGTTTTTTATAGTATTCAAAGATAATATTTTGTATTTCTATGGTGTCTGTTATGACCATTACTTTTTCATTCCTAATTGAGTTTATTAGAGTCCTTTCCTTTTGAGCTCTTGTCAATCTGGCAAGAGGGCTGTCAATTTTGTTTATCTTTTTGGAAAACCAGCTTTTGGTTTTGTTGATCTTCTGTATAGTTCTTTTGATCTCAATTTCATATGGTTCTGCTTTGATCTTAGTTATTTTTTATCATCTGCTAGGTTTGGAGTTGATTTGCTCTTCCTTTTCTAATACCTTGAGGCTGTTTGTTGGATTGTTGATATTTGAGCCTTCTGCTTTTTGGATGTGAGCATTTTTAATGCTATTAGTTTTCCTCTCAAGGATGCTTTTGCTGAGTCTCACAGATTTTGATAAATTGTGCCCCCATTATCATTAAGTTCAAAGAATGTTTTGATTTCTCTGTGTATTTCCTCCTTTACCCTATAGACATTCAACAATATATTGTTTAATTTCCATGATTTTGTGAAGTGGTGTGTATTTCTGTTGGAATTGAACACTAATTTTATACCACTATGATCTGAGAATATACACAGTATTATTTCTATTTTTTTTTAATTTGTTGAGGTCTGATTTATAGCCTAGTATTTGATCAAGTTTGGAATAAGTTCCATGAGCTGATGAGAAGCATGTATACTCAGCTTTATTTGGGTGGAATGCTCTGTAGAGGTCTGTCAAACCCTTTTGTTCAAGAGCTCTGTTTGAGTCCATTATTTCTCTGCTTATTTTCTGTTTAGAAGATCTGTCCAGTTCATTCAATGGGGTGTTGAAGTCCCCAACTATTATGATGTTATTTTTTATCATGCTATTTAGATCAGACAAGGTTTGCTTATGTATCTGGGTATGCCTGAGTTGGGTGCATAAATGTTAAGAATTGTTAAGTCTTCTTGTTGGATCTTCACTTTCACCATTATATAGTGGCCGTCTTTGTCCTTTCTTACATTTGCTAGTTTAAAGATTATGTTGTCTGGAATAAGTATAGCTACTCCGCTTTCTTTTGATTTTCATTTTCCTCGAGGATTGTTTTCCATCCCTTGACCTTGAGCCTGAAAGCATCTTTGTGTGTTACATGTGTTTCTTGAAGACAGCAGAAACTAGGCTTGTGGATCTTTATCCACTCTGCCAGTCCATGTCTCTTCAGAGGACAATTCAAGCCATTCACATTTATTGAAAGGATTGATATTTGAGATAGATTTCCATTCATATTGTTGGGTAAATTCCTATTGTTTTGTTTTACTCCTTGAGCCATCATAGAGATCAGGTTCTGGACTTTAACTCTTGAGTGATTTTACTGTGGAGAGTGTCTAGTGCACTGTTCTGTGTATAATGCCAGTCCGAGTACTTCCTGTAGGACTGGTCTGGTCTTTGCAAATTCCATCAGAGTTTGTTTGTCTGGGAAAGTCTTTGTTTCTTCCTCATAGATGAAACTTAATTTTGATAGGTAGAGAATTCTAGGTTGGCCATTATTCTGTCTTAAAAGATTAAGGATAGGCACCCAATCCCCTCTGGCTTGTAAAGTTTCAGTTGAGAAGTGTGCAGTTAGTCTGATGGGTTTTCCTTTGTAGGTTATTTGCTACTTTCACCTCACTGCTCAAAGGATTGCTTCTTTAGTGTTTACTTTGGTCAGCCTAATAACTACATGATGTGGTGATTGCCTTTTTACATTGAGTCTCCCAGGAGTTCTGTGTTCTTGTATCTAGATTTCTAGATTTCTGACCAGGCCAGGCATATTTTCCTCCAGTATTCCATGAAATAAGATGTCTAGCCCTTGTGTATTTTCTTCTTCCCTCTCAGGGACAGCAATGATTATTATATTTGGCTTCTTTACATAATCCCATATTTCTTGTATGTTTTGGTCTTTTCTCTTGTTTCTGTGTTCTTTTTCTTCATCTGATTTGTTTAACACATAGGCATTATCTTCAAGTTCTGAGATTCTTTCCTCTGCATGACCCATTCTGTTCTTGAAGCTTTCCACTGTGTTTTGAAGTTCCTTGAAAGCCTCCTTCATTTCCAAGATTTCCGTTTGGTTTTTCTGTAGTATTTCAATTTTCTTTAGAGAATTTTTCATTCATTTCCTGTACTGTTCTTTTGGTTTCTTTATGTTGAATTTCTACTTTCTCTTCAATTCCTTTGAGTTTTCTTACAATCCATATTCATAATTCTTCCTCTATCAATTTAATCATATCATGTAAATTGTTATCTATTGATGAAGATTGAATATTTTCTTTTCAGGGAGACTTTTCTCTATGATCCTTCATATTTCCAGTGTTCTTTTGCTGATTCTTTCTCATCAGACTACTTTGTCAAGAACTGGGGGTGCTGGGGCTGGGTTGTGGCTTTAACTCTGGAACCCCGAAGGGATGTTCCTTGAAAGTGCTGGGGAGATGCACTCTGGTCCTGTATTGCCTTACAGGCATTTTAGTCTATTGGGTTGTCTCCACCTCTTGCCAAAGGAGATTAGTAAGTTTGGACCCCTTGCTTAGTCTCCCAGGTGGCAAATCACTCTTGGGTGAATGACTCTGCTGCCCTCCACTCATTTGAGAAGGAAGGCACTGTGTTGGGCTATGGGGTTACCCTCTCTTTTGTTGCCTGTAGTTTGCATGTAGGAGTCAATTATCAAGGTATTCCAATACCTTTGTTTTGGGCTCTAAACCCCCAAATTATGTATACCAGTGCCCCAATCTTTGGGAAATGACTTGTCTCTCCCAAGGGTTACTTGAGCCCTGTTGCCAAGTTAGGTGGGGTGAGAAAAGCAATAGGTGCCTGCAAGCCTGAGAGCATATACTTCTGTGGTTGCTTGATTTACTGCTAGGGGAGAGCTGCCAATAAGTTTTCAGGACTCTTTTCACCACACTTGCGAGGCAGCCCCAAGTGGGGGACGTCAATTGGTGCAATTGCTGAGGACTCTGACCAAGATTTTCCTTCCCAGACCACAAGCCCCAGAGCTGGCAGTGGCCTGGGCTCCAAGCACAAGCCCTAGTATTATGTTCTTATCAGATGATCAAGACCAATCCATTGGTCCAATTAAACAGTCTGTCCCCTTTTGCTTAGCTCCAAGGTCCCACAGATTCACCCAGTCACACAGAGAAAGCAACTTTTCTCCTTTTTCCCTACCTTCCAGGGTGTAGTCTGCCCTGCCGGGCTGGGGAGGGGTTGTTGCCTGAGACTGCCACAGGCTCCAGTCCAGAAAACCTCTTCTCTTGTTTCTCCCCTCTTCCAAGAGTGGGTGCTTCCCTTCCATAGGGGAAGTCAAGCAAGTCAAGCTGCAGAACTGGGGCAGAGGTGTTGCCAGAGGCCACTCAGTCGAAAGAGGCTTCTCTCTCTACTCCACCCCTCCAAGGGTGGGGTTAGTCAGGTAAGCGTGAGGTACAAGTAGACGGGCAGGGGGAGGCGCTGCCCCAGGCCACCATGGGTCTCAGCCAAGAAAGCAGCCTCTCTCATTTCTCTGCCCCTCCAAGGGCAGAGTTTGGTCAGCATGAGGTAGAAATGGCCGGGCAAGGGGAGAAGCTCCTCTGAGGCCGCAGCCCCCCAGAAAGCAGCCTCTCTCACCACTCCACCCCTCCAAGGGCAGAGCACAGTAGGTGTGAGGTAGAAGCAGCCGGGTAGCGGGACAAGCTCCTCCGAAGCCACGGGCAACTCGTCCCGGAAATTGGCTTCTCTGGTTACTCCACCCCTCCAAGGGAAGATCCTGGTCAGCATGAGGTAGAAGCAGCCTGGTGGGAAGCTCCTCCAAGGCTGCAGCCGTGGGGCAACTCAGCCAGGAAAGCAGCTTCTTTCATTACTACACCTCTTCAAGGGCAGGGTTTGACCGGCCCGCTCAAAAGGGGAAGCGGCTGACAAGTGGCTGGGGGAGGAATGTTCAGAAAGCAGCTTCTCTGGTTACTCCCCTCCTCCAAGGTCGGGGCCTGCTCTGTCAGGCAGGGGCAGGGGCGTTACCTGAGACCACTGAGCTTGCCTGCTGGTCTGGAAAAGGGGTGGTGCCCAGAACCGCAACATGCCACAGTGTTTCTAAACTATGGACCCCCAAAATGGCGGCTTCCCAGCCACGAAGAGCCACCTCTGGAGGCAACTGGTCCGGGGGCAACAGGTGCTGGGTTTGACAGGCTGTCTAAACAACCCCCCGGCTGTCCCCACTGCTTCCCTAACCCACTGTCTCACGTCACTCCAGTAGGGGGTCCTGCACTCTCTGTCCCACCCTGTGCCAGCCAAAATTTTGGTGGTCTCAATGGGCAGAGCCTCCTTTTCAGCATTCATCTCCTTTGTTCTGGTCCCAGTGACCACCAGAGGCGAGGTGCCTGTCTCCAAACCCCCTCCTATGGACTGGGGAAGTGTCCACTCAGACTAGTCCCCCCCACACCCAGTGCAGACCTAGAACAGAGCACTGGAGAGTTCAAAATGTTTCCTGCTATTGTCTCTTCTCCACACAGCCTGCCATTCCATGCCACAACTTTGCACTGACTTCAGGCACTTCCCTGCCTGAGTGGATGTGGAGGTCGGTGGAGGAAGAGTCCTCCTCCTGTGGGTCAGAACACACTGCCCTGGCCGGCTGACAGGCGAGACCATCCCACAATCTATTCTCTACTGCATATCTCGCACTCTCCAGACTTTGTGGTTGATTCTCTGGTTCACTCTTTTTTTTTTTTTTTTTTTTTTTGCCAGCTCTGCTTATCCCGCAATGCTTCTCTGCAGATTCACGATGCTGTTCTTGTGAGAGAGAATCCACTCATGTGTAGCTATCCGCATTCTTCGCCTCCCACTCTGGGAGCAGAGAGCCAGGAGGTCACCACTTATCCACCATCTTCCCCAGTCCCCAAGGATCCAGGTTTTGACAGAGCAGCCATCATAAACGTTATGAGCCACTGTGCTGGAGAGTAAGACAACTCTAGAAGATTCTGCACTGGTAAGGCTTAGAGGTGACATACATCACTTTTGCTCAGATTTCTCTGGGCAGAACTAGTCTGGTGTCCTCATGCCTACAACGCCAATAGGGCCTAGAGTTGACACACTATCAAAGGCCCAAAAGGTGAAAAGTTGGAAATACTTTGCAAATTAATAACCACCAAAATTCCTGACAGTTTCAATATCTAAACCACACTTTTAAATAAGAAAAAGCTATAAACAAGTAAAAATTTTAAAATTGAAATCATAAAGTCATGAAATATACAGATGGCTCCAAGAAGACCAAATAATTATACTTGGTGGAGTTCAATCCTGTTAACTAAAATCAGATTGGAAAGTAACAGATTGGAGATTATGTTTAAATGTATTATATAATATTAGATAATAAACATTTTAAATGTGGGAAAAATCTATAATAATAGGCATAAGAAGAGAAGAACAGAGGAGCTAGAAGAAAAGGTATATACTTCACAAGAAAAAAAACAAAATTTGCAAAAATCCTGTGGGAAATGGTGGACCAGGAAGGACAATAGCAGAAAACAACTCGACATTCTGCATAAATAAAAGTTCACCAAAACAACTACACTATATGATGTTATTAAGCACATGCATACACATAACTCCTAAGTGATGGAAACATGGTATTAATGTCATTTTAAAAATAACATTATTCTTTCTTTCTTCAATTCTAGAAGAGTTTTCTGTCCAAACAGACAAAACAGTACAATAAAGGAAGAGTTGCTAGTCAAACAGTTGTTTGATAATATCTATGATTATGTTTCTGAATGCGCAAACCAAACTGTGGCCAGTCTTGAAATCTCTAGCTCAATGTTAAGTTATATAGTACAGAAGGATCTAAGAACAAATACTGAAAATTGGATTTCCAAGGCAATATTGAAGAAGATGTTATCATGTTGAGTAGAGGAAAATCTATAATTTTATAGAAGAGTTGCATATGGGATAGATAAGTTGATTAGTAAGAAACTTGATTATATGATGGCAAGATTAGGCTAGAAATCTTTAAGTATATTTAGAAAGCAAGGTTTTGTATATCAATCAATTGTCAGTTAATGGACAAAACATATTCAGAATCTACCATGTCAGGTAATATGATCTTAAACTTACTACTGCTTAATACCAGTCGAAAATCTCAGTACAGGAGAAAAATATTTAGGGATTATAAAGAATATGCCATCGATTCATACCAGAATTTAGAACAATGATGATACAACTTTTTGGAAGAAAAGCATATGTAATTAATAAATAATACCTCTGCAAACTGCTTTTTATCTCCATTCAAAATAAAAATGTACTTACACTAAGTCTTTTAAGAAAAAATAAATGTATTCTTATAACTTCTATTATTTATTAATGTTACTGAGAATAGTAGCACTGATATTCTGCCACTAAAATATTTATTGTGACATATTGAGATAATTCACTGATTTCTTACCTCTTACATTGTATAATGCTTTACAGTTCATTCCTTGATTCAGCAAATATTTATTAGTGTTTATTATTGGCCAATGTTCCCCTATATTATTTTATCTTGTTCTGGGTATCTTCCACCAAGGTTAGTATTATTATCCTTTCTTATAAAGGCAAAGTTATTTGCCTATATTCAAATAGTTAATTTTAGAGGTTGTCCGAATAGCTTTCATAGAAAACAACATGTATTACCACCTATTTTGGGCCCTCACATTTAACTAGTAACTCTGAGGTTATGGTGATGAGTAAGAAATAATCTCTGCTCTTCTCTACCTGGGCTTTTCCTAGTACCGGTTGTAGGATCTTGCTAAAGCTGGTGATGGAATGAGGACCCTTGTATAATACTTGGGAACAAAAATGCTGTCAATTTCCAAGAAGGATCAGTGGAATGTAAACTGAACTGAGGTTGTATTTTAAAGTAGCTTGAATTGAAGCGTTGGGATCTTTTGCAGAATTGATATTGCTCCTCATTTTTATCAATACCCAGAAATGTCTCCTAGCACCAGATGGACCTTCGAAGGATGGCATGATGGGATCACATATTATAGGCACTTCCCCCTATAAAAATGCTTTTGATTGCATTGTACCATGGCAAGATATCATCTCCCAGTATTTAGGAACATTACATAAAGCAGACCAATGAAAGTCCTTACTCTGTGATAAATATGTTTTCAATTTTTTTCTTAGAATATACAAATATATACAAATTTGTTTTCTAACCTTGGTTTCATGAATAGTTAATATGCTTCTTCAAAGCAACTCATTTCCTTATACCTTGGAGATATTGATCACATCTCTCTCTTTTGATTGGTTTCTAGAAAGCTTAGAGTCAAATTGTCAAATTTGTGATCTACCTTTAGCAAGACTATAGAACCTCAGGGAAAATTTTTTATGTACCAACCTCATTTCTGGCTTGATTTTACTTTTTTATTCTTATTTTCCCTTTCTCTTGGCTTTCTTACATTTAAAATTCATTTTGTCTTGCATGTTTATAAGTTCTGATAAATTATTTTTGTTAAAACTCAGAGTATTGGTAAATAAATAACTAAAAACTCCAAACTCTGTAATTTATTTTCAAGGAAACATATTTCAGAGCTCACAGATTTTTTTCTTTTTTCTGAAAACTCCAGAAACAGCAGCAGCAATACAATTCTTGGATAAGCCATTGGAAATAAAGAAGATATTATAATTTTGAGCAATGCTGTTGGTAAGATAATAAATATAAAAGTCAAAGTTACAAACAGATACAAATCATAGGTATAGGCTAAAAAACAGCACAGTTAGGGTACATAGTTTCACAGCAAGACACAAACTGAGCTACCGATAGAACAAGTTTTCAGCTTCTCTTGCTCCCATGCTGGGAAACATGACTATTAATTGTGTATGAAACAAGCACATTAGAAAACTTGAACAGTATAGCAAATCCATATTTATATAAGGCACCAATGGGAAATACAGATACCGTGTATCTGATAACTATAGATTTATTTCTAAGGAAAGGCATAACCTGAAAGATCCTCTAAACACATTTATTCCAAACCATGTGAAATGAGACTAAGTGTCTAATAGCAATAGCAAAACATAAAATTCATGGCTTTGGACCTTACTCTAAGTTCATGAATGATTATATTCATTATATGTATGTGTGTGTGTATATATATATACCCTATGTACTAATGTATACATATATGTCTGTATTCAAGAACATTCACAGTAATTAAGCCCATTTACTTCCAATTACTGTCGAACTGGTACATTTCAACAACCACTAAGTGGGCTGCAGAAACATCTCCCAAGCCTGTTCACACGCAGTCTAAAATCTAGAGGCTCAATTACCAATAAACTTTCTAGGTATTTTAAAATTTCACTTGGAAATGAGAGAAATTACCATTAACATATCAGAATTAATGCTGCCTAACTGAACACACAGAGAAATTACCAAGTTTGTGATCTGATACAATTGGCATGATATTTAACCAGTGTAAAACATGAGGGAAATAGACATTTACCCAGAATAGTCAACAAATTGAAGAAATTTGTTTCCCATTTTTATAATTTATCAATTCATAGTTTTAATAATCCATTTGGATAAGTAACTGTGTTTGGAAATCATCACTACATCTAATCCAAGTGCTGAGCTTCCTGGAGAGGAGCTGTAAGAGCTGTCCTTAAAGCCTCCCATAGCCAGGACAAGCAGGGGCCTTGGGCTCTTGCACAGACCACTGATGAAGTGCCTGTGAGGTGGAGTACAATTGCCTGAGCTGAAATCCTTCTTTTGCTGAGGAACAGGATTATTGAAAGGATTAAATGAGATAATGTATATGATGAACATAGTAACTGAATAAGCATTTGATAATTTTTAAGTAAAAAAACCTACTATATCATATTTTAAGTGAGAAAATTTAACCTTAATAATCTGCTTATTTCTTGTCCATACCAACTTTACTTAAATTGATTGATATGAAGTATCCCTTAAATTAACCCAGTTTATAAAAGAGTTTCTCTTAGATCTTTTGTAGCCAGCTTAGATTTAAAATAACATAAGAATTAAGATCATGAATTCATCAAATATTTTTAAGCAAGCAGAATTATGTTCACAGTTCAATTCTGAAATTAAGAACACAAAAAAGATTGATAGCAAATAAATGTCAGACATCTTTTATAACTATTCTTCATTGAAAATTGTATCATTCAATCCATAAAAGCGGTTTTAGAAAACCACTTTCTCAAGCTAAACCTGATCAGATGGGAGGTTTTACTTACATTAATAAATCGAATGAACAGTTTTAATTAAAAACTCATGCTATTTTCAAAATAATGCTGAAGAATAGGTTTCTGATCAATCGTAACTGCCAGATGGGAGATTTTCATAAGCTGTTTTTAATATTTCACTTTCATGAGCTCATCACTTAAATATGCTGCCTACCAATCTCAAGTACAAATGCTATTCAGAGTATTAAAATAATGCAATAACTTAAGTACTTTTGTGTAATTTTTGTTTATAGACTCTAAATATGAGGCATGAAATTCAATAATTGAATTAGCGCAGCTCTTTATCAAATTACTTTAAGTAATTTTCCACAGTAAGCACATTGACAAGGAATTACGATGTACCTGTTTAATAAGTTAGAGTTGTGCTGAAATGATAATTTGACAAATGTCACCAATGACTACAGCGAGACAAAATAATATGCATTTTGCATAAGATTTTTATTTATATTGTTTTATGAAATTATGCTAGCATTTATAATTGGATTTGTTAGTATACAAAAGAGGGGTAGAGTATCACTTAGCAACATTTTATATTTGTTTAAAAATAACATTTTGCTTTTGAGAAATGGTTTTTACATTAGGCATTTTATCTGATTCTAAAAATATCCCAGTGATCTAAGGAAGCTATTATTTACTCCACTTAATAAGTGAGAAAACTAAGAATCAGATAATTCAGGGCTTGTCAAAGACATTAATTATAGAACCCAGATCTGGAATATCCCATGATGGCATTCTGTTTTTCACTATTTATTTCACGTTTAGGTTGAGTCAAAAGGGCTGAATCTCACTCAGGTTCTCCACCTAAATGTGAAAAGAATTAGAACCAAGATGGAAAGAATGAGAAGAACTCATTTTTCACTTTCCCTTGAAGTTCCTCATAAAGCTATAGCATGTGCCTATTTTTGCTTCTTTCCTCATCAGGAGAAAAACTAAGCAGGAAGAACCCTAGTTTCAAAATGGTCAATAAAATATGCATGACAGTCTTTAAAGACAGACAGAATCTAACACCAGATAAATAGACACCTTGCTTATCTTAGCTCAGGACTGGGCTACATACCCTCTTTTTGTTTTGGCTTCATTTTTATTTGTGCTCCCACTTTTTTGAGAGGAAAGTTGTTCTTAAATTCCATTATGAGATTCAAACATAGGATTAGAGAGTCTGCAGAATGAGTTGTACAGTATATCCCACTTATCGTGGTTTTGCTTTCTGCAGTTTCCCTTATCCGAAGTCAACCTCAGTCCAAAAATATTAACATATTTTGAGAGAGAGAGATCGCAGTCATATAAATTTTATTACAGCACATTGTCATACTTTTTCTTTTATTATTAGTTATTGCTATTAATCTCTTACTGTGCTTAATTTATAAATTAAACTTTATCCTAAGTATGTATGTATAGTAAAAACATGGTACATACAGAATTCAGTGCTATTTAAGATTTCAGGCATCCACTAGGGGTCTTGGAACGTATCTGCTATGGACATGGGAGGACTACAGTACTAGAAATTTTAAAATGTAACAACCATAATGAAGCATAGGAACAGGAAATCAGGGTATATGCACACATATACCCTGATTATATGCAAGCACAATTAGGAAAGAAGTTATTTAGAGATGGGAACATTTCAAAAACATGGACAGGTGTGCAGAAGGAGGGACTGAACCTACGGGATCAGATAGAAAGCAAAAATATAAAGTACGAGATTCTTTCCCTATGTTCAGGCCAAGGATGATTTTTTTGTTTAAATCCTTGAAAGCAACCCCAGGAAAATCCAGAGAGAACAAATGCAGTTAAATAGGCAATCAAGCAGTATCAGCAACATCAAACTTCAGATACCATCTCAATATTTTTAAAGCAAAATACCAGTGCCAAGACACTCTGCTGGTCACTTTCATATATGTTATCTTATCTGATCTTTGTATAAATAACAATATTCCCATTTTACACATGAGGAAACTAAAGTCAAATTATTTGAAGTAATTTTCCCAGTTAATAAAAGGTATAGGCAGGATAAATCCAAGGATTTCTGAAATCAGTACATTTATGCTGAACTCCCAGCTGTATACCCACAGTAGAACAGACTTTAATATGAGACCCCTGATCACATTCTGCAAAAATAATGCAATCTCTTTTTGAGAACATGAAAGTAACCAGTGCCAAGCACTACAGCCTCCCAAGAGCATCAGAAAGGCATCATGCCAGTTCTCTCTGAGAGAATAGCTGTGGCATCTCTCCCCATTTCATTCATGACATAAATGACTTAACTGGAATTCATGATCTTTATTCTGATTAAAAAAGACAATTCAATTCCTACCTGATGACTCATGTTTCAGGAATATTACAATGTGAAATACCTTTCAGTCAATCTTTGCAAAGCATTTGCACAGTAAATATACTTGAAATTATCACACTTTTATGGTGAAAACAACTCCTACTGTGACTACTTCAATTATTAATAGTAGATTGATCCCAGACTTGGCAATCGTGGTACCAGGAATCTGTTAAGAGAGAAATTAAAGAGAATATTATTAACCACATCACCATTTTTTTTCCTGGCTGTTCTTTACAGGCAATGGTAAAGGGATAAGAAAGGTAATTTCTGTGGTGAACACCAGTAAATTATCTTTCCATTGAGAGATAAGTTGAGGGTGAAATTATCAAAGACTGCATTGACTATGAAAAGTCTCAGGCTAAGGCACATCTTAATAAAATAAGCTAAATTACCTTGTAAGGGTTATGAGTCCAGGCACAGAAAAGTAGTAGTCCTCCTTGAGAAGTGTAGCTTTGGTGACCGTGGAGGGTTTAGTAATTAAATGAGCAGATTTTCATATAAATACTCTAGCCAAGACTAAGATTTGCCTTGGAATCTGGAGGACGATTGATTTTCAGGTTAATTACTCTTCCCTGAGAAAATCAGAAATAAGATGGTGATGTTGCAGAAAACCTTCTTTTTAAAAATATGCAACATTTGATGCCAAGGGCAAAAGAGTAGCATATTACTAAAATGAGTCATTACTACACTACTTCAATAGATTAAAGCTCAAATTACCCTGCTAGTACAAAATAGTCTCATACATTAAAAACTTGACAAAACAAGGTTTGGATATGTGACAAAGACTGCTAATTATTTATAGCCTCCCCACCCCCCTCTTCCCATCTGTGCACACCAATAGACTCTATTTCTCAGACCCTCCTGCAGTTAGGTGGGGCCATGTGATGTTTTACAAGTAAGGCACATAAAAATCCCCCATGCAACCTTCCATGCTCTCATCGTCTTCCCTCACCTAGCAGTCAGATGCAGAGGCTTCACTGGAAGAATTTGAGATCTTAAGAATCCTAGAAATGGCAGAGCCACTAAGTGAAAGGAACCTGAGTCCTCTCAACCCATACTGAACCAAGCCGTGAGCAACAGATAAAGCTCTTGGTGATTTAAACCACTGTAATTGGGGGTTCATTTGTTTTGCATATAGCACCCTCTGGCCTGAACCAATACAGCATATGAGTATCACTTTTATCAGCCTACACCTGTAGTTTTCAATGCTCCCAACTTCCCTGTTTTCTACATCGCTCATGTTTCAGGTAAAAAACCTTGTGTGCGTTCTCAGAGTCCCTTGACTTTTCCATTCTCTCTCCTGGTCAAGTCCCCATTCATATTAGGTCACTATTTTACCTTTGGACTTGGATGAAATTGTTTATAGTATAAGGTATCTCTCTTCCTGAATGTACTGAGGAGGCAGGTAATGCAACCCTTCGATATAGGGATTAAAAACTCTCCGTGAGATTTGGCCAATAGGTAACTTGAGAAGGGAGAGAGACAGATTTGTCCTCCTTTCTCTCTCCTAGGTACGATTCATTCTTACCACATTTCTAGAGAAGTTCTATGCGTTCAGTTAATACATCTGCTGAGCCACGGCAGTATCTCTCGGTGGCTCATCATGCACGGTGACCAGTATCGTAACACAATGAATTAAATTGCTCTGCAGTTTTCCTTGCTTCTGTTTTTTCCTTTTCATCTTCCAAAGAAAATAATAGCCTCTCAATTCTTACCTCGGGCTCTACCTTTTAAACAATTGAGCTAAGGCATCTTATTTGCATCATTATTTTCTAAGCATCTAGTACATTAAGTCCTTTTGTTGCCCTTAATAGCCAACCTGACAAATCTTTGCCCGAGACCCTATGATCGCATAAAGTTTTAGGCAACAATAATTAGATTCTATGCACAATGGTAGAAAGCTCTAAATATAACAATACTGAATTTCTGACATAAAATGTTTATAGAGAATCCTGATAATCATTGGGATGAGTGCAAAGCAGTGTAAGACCTGGTCTCTGCCTTTATAAAGCCCAGTTTTAAGAAGCTACAGATTAGTAAAGTGATAACTGGACACAGTAAGATCTGTGTTAAAATACAGGTGTATGTTTCAGGTGTTATGGTTGGCAAGCAGGATAGATTGTTAGAGGAGTCTTTCTTATGCCTCTAATATCATACTACATAGATGACTAAACAGAAATCCTAGGTGGATTTTTTAAAGCAAATATCATAATTATGTATTTGTGCTACATATTTTATTTAATTACTATTCTTATTGGTCTCTTTCCTCTATATTTACTTTTACTCAGCCTACAGTCCTCATCTGAGTAGGAAAACCCTTTGAAGTTCAAAAACTTACCATCATTTCTGCCCTAGGGAAGTTTTGAAATGAGTTATCTTTTCTTAGCATATGGTTGAACACAAGGAAAAATTAAAAGAGCCTAGAATTAGGTATTAGCTATATAATTTCATTATGTTTTTTAAATTCCCTAAAGATCAGATATAACTGTACGCACAATTTAAATGAGACATATTTCAAAATCAAAAATTGGCCATGTGAATTTTACCAAGAGCATTTGTTCTCTTTCACCAATTCATATGGTCATTAGTTTTTACCATACACAAATGGAAAGAAAATAATGAATCAATGAGATTTCTTCTTTATCAGGGGACTGTCAGGCATTTTACATATGTCATGTCATTTAATGTCATGCATTTAATCTTTACCATTGTCCCATAAGGTAAGTGGTAGTAGCCGTATTTTCTAGAGAGAAAACAGAGGCTCAGATTGAAAACTTTGTATAAAATTACAGAACTAATCAGTTGTTGTGACATCATTCAAGCTCAGATATTATATCCAAGTTCACCTAGAACATTTAAAAGATATATATGTTAACATTTTTAGATATATATGTTTAACATTTTTAAATTTAACATTTAAATTACTTCTGAAAATGCAAAAGTACCTACACTGTTTTTCTAGGGTGTACTCTTGTAATAAGTAGGGTAACATAAAGAATACCAAAATAATATTTAATTAATTTATAGACCTCTATCTGAAAGAATTAATTTAACTTTTTGAAAGTAAACTTTAAGTAAGACACAGCTTCCTCAGTAAAAAAATTTCTGGCATATTTAACAAAATATCAGATGTTATTTCAATGAACACAAAATATAAGAGAATTCTTTCACTGGGCATTTGGCAACTTACAAGGGAAATCAGGCATCTAGGTCATAAAATAGTAAATTATTTAAAAGTCAAATATGTTCACCTCACATGATACACTGAAACAAACTCCAGATGCATTAAAAAGTTTGGTATTTTTGAAAATCAAATCAAAGAAAATGAAGAAAATATATTAAATATCAAAACTCTGACAAAGAAGTGATTTTCTATGTTTTGAATAGGTAAAGAACACACAAAGGAAAGTATCAATAAATGTTATCATAACATTTAAATGTGAATATACATTTTAAAATATATAATGTAAATATATATAAAAAATAAAAAGTTACACTAGGAAATTTTTCAGCAAATGCAGCATTAGATTAATGCATGTAAACCATACAATATTCAAATTTCTGATAGAAAAGCCACTAAGAATATAATAGGTAATTGGGCAAGAGCTTAAACAGGTAATTAACATTTAAAGGAAAAATAATTATCAAACATAGATTTGAAAATGTCAAAACTTTCTAGTAGCCAGAAAATGATAATTAAAACAGGTATCAGTTGACATGCAGAACTACAAAAATAAATAAAGGTCCAAAATGCCAGTGAAAGTGCAGTGAATTCACTATCCCATTCTTTCCTGATGACAACATAAATTAGTACAATTCTTGTAGAGAGTATTGGCAAATTCCTTGTCAAAGTTTCTCCCAGTCTTCGTAATCTAGTCTTAAGAAATCTGCCAAAATATAGAAAAAATTTAATATTTGAAGGCACAGTGTTACATGAAGGACAATTAGAATCAACTCAACATCTAGCGGTAGGGGAAGGTTTTATTGTAGTACACGATCATTAATCCACTGAATAAAATATCTGGCTGTTTTATAATATTAATTGTAAATCCTGTTGAAGAGTGAAGACAATTACTTATTTCTTGAAACGAAATTATACTGATGTGATTGTGTTTTAAGTAAATTTTTTAAATTCTTTCTAAATAACTGCAGTGGAATACACGAAAATCCTAATAATAATTGGATCCGTGAATGTAATTTTACATTTTTTTTCAAATTTTCTCTATGATAGGTTCTCTACATCTATATTTTTTTAAAAAAGGTTACATATTGAGACCATGTTAGAAACTTATATGCCAAGCACTGAGATAAAAAATAGCATGATCAAGATAAATAGATGAGAAACAATAAAGTTCAAAATATAAACACTATGGATAAATGACATACGACTTCTTAAATAAAATCAATAACAAATGTTCTGTAAGTATTGATTTTTATCAGCAGGATTCACATACACTTGTCGACTTCAGTAGGATGTGTATCTGGTGAGTAAAGGAATTATCTAAATTACAGAACATAATTATATTTAACCTTTAAAATTCAGAAAACACCATTATCAAGCAAACACAGCATTGTGATGCAAGCACAGTTAAGTAATATGTAATATCATAAGTGATTTATGTTAAATTGACTTACACTTTCTGATATCTCACAGGATAGTGCCCCCAACATTGCAAATGAATGTTTTTCAATAAAGAAACTGGGAAGTTAATTTAGCCAGAAGGGGAGCAAGTGAGAAAGAAAGGGAGGAGGGAGAGGATAAATACAGATAGAACAGACAGAAAAATTAATATCTCTTCTGTGCCTGAGCATTTTGTATATAAATTTCCACTCCTCCAGGTATTTATAACAATGTTTCTTAGCACTGAGTTACTGGTAACAGCTCTCCTTCAACAACGAACCTACACATCACCTGGGACTCAATATGCACTCAGGATGTGCAAGTCAAATTGAATTGAACCTGTTGATGTGACTTGGTAAATCTCATAAACCAAAGACTGTAACAATGACTGAGGACTGGGTTTTGAAAATATTCATTTTCTTTTACATACAAAGCAAATGTTTTCTAGGACTCAAATTATATCTTTGAAACCTGGGAGTCATCTGAGTCATTAGTATGAGATCGGCTCTTCCCTCTCACTTCCCTGCTCCTGTTGCCATTGGGACAATACCAGTAATAGCTACCATTTATTGAACTTCGTGCCTCCCAAGTGCCAGGCACTTAGCATCTGCTATCGTATTTATCTCTAACAGCAACCTGGTGAGGTCCATACAATGGATCCTGGAGAGCTCTGCATTGCTCTTGAAACACACTAGCAGCAACCCTTCGCTCTATCTGCTCATAAGACTAATTGGACCGGCTCACAAACGCTGTGAAACAATTTTGAAGGATTTATAGTCTCTCCTGTGATCTTTTCACACCTCCTCTAAGAAAAGGTGCAAAACCTTTTCTGTGTCCTGATCATTTTGCATAGACAGTTGAAATAAAGATAGTTTGTAGTAGCAGAAAGAAAACAAGCCTAAAAATTGTCAGTGGACTCGGCACTATTCCTATTTCTGTTGTTCACAGATCGAGTGATATTAGGTTAAGTCATTTAAACTCTCCAACTCTTCAAGCCTCAGGGAGCTCATCTTCACAAATCAGAATGACCACCATTTTAGTCAAGGCTTGTTTACTGTAAGTAACAGAAATCACATCAGACACTTTTAGGCAAAAGTAAATTTACCAGGTTATACAGGGATGTTGTTGGAAGCGTAGCTAAATTTCCACAGCATTTTGAATCAGAAACTAAAATGTTATGAGATAACAGAATAGCTTTTTTTGGAGGGGGCAGAAATCCAACGCCCACAACAAGGTGTAAATTTAAACCCTAATTTCACTATTTAATTGTCTCATCACTTAAATTCTCAGGAATTTGGTAATAGTGCTTAACACAGTCCATGGACCAAAGTAGGCATTCGATAAATGGAAGTTGTATTATCATTATTCTGTCATCAGGAATAATTTGATAATAATCAGTGATTCATTTGCCACCACAGGGTTGTAAGAATATATTTTGTGAATCATTAGTTATGCGGAAGCGGTATAAAGAAATTAAGAGGAGTTCAGGCTCTGGAGTCAGTTTGCTTGTATTCCAGTTCCAACTCTACCACCTATTAGCTGTGTGACCTTAAGAAAATAAATATTGATTATGATAATAAAAGTATCTGCTTAATGGTGAAGATTAAATGTAACAATATGTAACAACATTTAGGTTGAATCCTGGTGGGTATTAAATGTTAAATAAGCATTAGCTATAAAGTTATTGTTTTTAAAAAATTATGTGTTTAGGAATAAAAAAAATTCTAGGTAAAGCAAAGGAATAGAAAACCTGAAAGCAATCAGAAACAGTGTAAGAATTACCACCAAAAAGTGGTATTTCATGGGAAAACACAACCTAACTTGGTCCCCAGTTGGTCCTTTTTGCTGTTGTGTTGAATTTTCCTCTTTTCTTCCTTTGAAAGTCATCAGGAATAAATAAATGACTAAGGTGACATCATTTAAATAACTTCCTATATAGTCTAGTGCAGTATCAGCATCACCTGGGAACTTGTTAGAAATTTAAATTCTCAGGCTCCTCTCCTGACTCGCTGTCTCAGAAACTCTTTGGAGGGGTGAGGGATGCAGCCCACTGTTTCAACAAGCCTTCCACGGGGACTCAGAACCACATGTCAGAAAACTCTGGCTACATATTGGAATCGCCTGTGGAACTCAAAAAAAAATCTATATGGCTGCCAGTGCCTTATCCTAAAACATTGAATCAAAATCACTGACAATGGGGCCAGGACATTAATATAGCTATTTTTAAAATATGACAAAATCTTACTTCTATAGCCAGAAAAGGAATCACTGCAATTGTCCCTTTCACACAATCATGATGCAAGTGGTTCAGGGGTCACCACCTGGGATGTATCTGAAGCGTATTCAGAGTTAGCATTAAGCACCTCCAATGCTCAAATTATTATGTATACTTTAAGATTTCTTTTCTCCTATCTCAGGTTAATACTCCTTCATTCCTTCATGTATATCTGATCCCATAAAGAAATCAGTTCTTAGATCCTTCATTCCTACTAATAAAAATCTCAGTCAACCCAGAAGAACTTTTTTTTCTAAGTGCAATTTTATACATTAGCCAAATGAAATTTCAGACATTAGCCAAATGAAGTGTGTTAGGATTGGAGACAGGGGTGTGGGGAACACTTTTCACTATTTCTTTATAAATTACCCAGCCTATTTTCTCAGCTACAATGAATTATAAAGCATTGATTATTACATTGTACTGAGTGGCATACCTTAATGAATACTAACTCATTTCAACCCTCTATGGCAACCTCCAGAATTAACTGCACTCACTCTGTATTATTAGATCAGCCACTCAGCAGAAGCAAAGGTGCTAATTGGTGCATTTAGTAGCAGTGAAAGAAAGTATAACCTGCAAAGATATTTCGAGGTCCAAAAATGGAAACACATTGATAATATGGGCTAGAATGATTAGATTTCTGTCTATTAAGTAATGCAACAAAAATAAAGCCATTTTAATAGAACCATGTCAAAGAACCTATGTCTCCTGCTTTGAAAACAAATGTGTTGGCTCCCTGTCAACATTTCCAGGGCTTAACAGCAGGAGGTCATTACCCTTGGACAATGCTCAGTTACACAGACATTATCTCCAATTAACAGATTTTAACTATAACCATTTCTCTTTTATTGAAAAAGGTGTTAGTTTTTGAATAAAAAAACTACAGAAGTTTATTCAGTAATCTTGTCTCATTGGCTGGGACTGGGGCATGTGCTCCCTCCCATCACAAACACACACACACATACATGCACACATCTGAGTCAGTAGTGTAGTTTTCACTTCCTTGAGCTCTTTTTAAAACATGGTAGACTAATATTCTAATCTTTACAAAAACAATTTGCAAAGACAGCTTTCTCATCCAAAAAAAAAAGTAAAATAAAACCTTCCCCCTGTTGATGTAGCCAAGACATTCTGAGTGTTCCAAATTTTCAAAATAAAGTAAGTACAAATGAAACATTTATCAATTTTAATGCATTATGTTTTCTGTCTTATTTCAGAAGGTATTATGGTAATAATTCTGGATGATGGCCAGAAGCTGGGAGGAGAATCTTTAACACCCTCTCAATAGACAATTTATAGCTTTTAACTATACAGAGTGCTAGTCTTATCAGCGCATAGCAGGGAAATGATTAAAGTATTCTAGGCAAACTCAAACTTGGTTGTCCTTAGGTGGAAATGAAGTATTCATTCTGGGCTGAAACCTCCAATTATATAAGATAGGAAGTCACAGAAAGACATCAGTTTCGTACACTGTCAGTCTACACGACAGATGGTAGTGTCTGGCAATGCCTTTTTTATAACAGAAAATATTATTATAAAAATATCCACAGAAGACATTTTTAGTTCCTTGACTTAATATGTAGAAAAATTAGAGATTTTTATAGAAATTAGAGGTTCAATTCTCAATAGTATGAAACAGTAGCTTTTCTTTGAAATCTATGCATTAACTATTCTGTCATTTCTTAGAAAACTTCTTATAGTTAGAAGTCATCTGGTATTTTCCTCTCTCTCTCTACCCCATGCCATCCCTCTCCCTCTCCCTCTCTTCCTCTCACTGTCTCTACTCTCTCTCCCTCTCTTCCTCCTTTCTATTTAAATTCAACCTAAATCTATGTTTTTATACAACAGTTAAATCTCACTATAGTGTGTTGTGGTGTGCTGTAAATCACATTTTAGCCTTCCCCTCCATTGTTAGAAAAGAAGTGCCTTTATCTCAAAGAGTATATTTCCTTATAGATGAAGTTTCTTGAAGGTAGAATTCTCCTGAGAGCCACGCATTTGAGTGGCATGTTCTAAAGCATATTGAGCTATGTGTCGGTATAATTAGCATATTCTTCTGGATTGTAAGAAGTAACAATAGCTGACAGCTGAATATGTAGGGAAATGGTCTGTAAAACTATCTAAGAACTAGGAAATCTAGTCCTTGTGTGGAACAAGCAGGAGTACCACAGCGTTTGTGATCCTGTTTTGAAAATGAAGTGGGGAGGCTTAGACTCCCATGTGGGTAGACCATTCCTGTCTCATACTCAGACACCATGTTCAGTGTTTATAGTTTGGGGAGCAAGGCAAGCCCAGGGGGTGGCTGAAAAAGAGGGAACAGAAATAGAAATATCCCCGCCTGATTTTGGCAAAGCACATAAGATGTATCAATATAGTAATGGAAATGTACCCAAAAATTTCAAAGAATCTTACCAGCTGGAAAAAGGTCAATGTGTTCTCAGAAATGTTACATTGCAGCAGTGCGTTTTCTCAAACTACCAAAGAACTGTAAATCTCGTTCCACTTCACCAGAATGAGCCTGGAAAGGAGGCCAATCAGATCTGTTGCATAACTAGGACACAGATTCAGAATGTGCAAAACCCATTGTTAGGTAAGGGGGAAAAAAAAGCAAAATAGGCAAAACCAAAAAACACGATTTTAGAGAATGTTATGAGCCAGAGAATGTCCTCTTAATTATAGATACTGGAAAGGCATTTTAAGGAGTTGAAGAGTCATTAGGGTAGCCCCTGGAACAGGTGTTTTCTTCGTTCCCTAGAGCGTACTTGTTATTCTGATATGCTTAAATCCAAATTAAAATGATAGGAATGAAAATATCCCAGGTCATTCCCATAATAGCTTTTTCTTGTCCTAAACTTTATTTTTGTTGAGAAAAATTATTAAAAGTTTAAAGATTTTTTCTTTACAAGTGAAACTTGGGAGTTAAAAAATAGTAGACTCAAGCCATGAAGTTTTAAAAATAGAGGAGGAAGACCTAAACAGATTTATCACTGAATTCATTACTGACTTTATGTGTATGTGTGTGTATGTATTTCACTCTCTTCATCCTTCTATCTGTAGCCCTAGCTTAGGAAAAGAGCACTGCAGCTTGGTTTTATGGGCTCCTACTACTATGACTGTAACTTTGACCTTCAGACATGTTATTCATTGCAATATATCACACCCCCATTCTCCAAACGTCCATGTGTAAACTTGATAAATTCCTATAATTCAGGAAAGCCACAGGAAAGGGCCTAGAAAGTACCATATTTATAGTTTAATTTTCGTTTAAATTTACAAATCAATGTAACACCAACACCATCACACTTTGACTAGACTATATGTACATTCTTTTACTTTGAGCCAAAAATGCATACCTCAAACTCAGCTATAACTTGATTTCATTCACCCCACTGTTGTCTCAACAACTATTTGCTGTGGCAGAATCCCTCTCACAGTAACAACAATTCATTTATATGTGTTTGTGCCATAATTCCTTGCCTTTGGAGACAAAAAAGCATATAGAAAAAGCTTCTGTGATGTCCAGAGCCTCAAATGGCCCATATTTGTGTCTAAATTCCTCCATTAGAAACACATCATAGTCCACTGGAAGTCCTCTTTTATGGTACAGAAGCTTCCAAGAGGTCTAACTTTTTAAGTCAGCACACTTTAGAGGGAAAGTTTTAAGTATTCTAGAATTATTTAAGAACAGGGTCAAGAAATATCTGGCTGAGGTTTAAGCTGTGGCAATACAAACACAAACATCTTAAGTATGTTGGCTGGAATCAGTTTAAATGAGTGACTACCAGTGGTAGGCAGTTTCTAATGTAACAGGTCTTTGGGGCACTGCTCCCTTTTCTAAAGTAACTGGAGATTATTATCAATGACCACCCTGGCAAATGCCAGTTATCCTTTGGAATAGTTTGTCTCTGGATTGATCATTCATTAACATGAATACTTCACTTATTTCTTATTCCAACTAATACTTACTGAGGTCCACCGTACGTAGGAAGCATTGTGCTAGACAACAGGAATAACATAGTGATCACCTACAAGGAGAAGAAAAGTGAGGTATAGATTAAAATGAATCTTATAAATAATAATTCACTTCAAAGCTGGGTTATTTATGATGTGATGAATTCATATGACAGTGGATTACTTCTGAAAATCAAGGACTTCTTGGCTAAATCCAGATAACCAGTCCACTATCTTTTTCCTAGAGTTATTCAAGGACTTGGTTTCTCCAAATGCTTTGGTTTAGTAAGGATGTCCAGATAGGCTGGTACAGCCAGGGCTCAGCATGGACTGGACCCAGAACTGAATCAGTCAATTAATCATTTACTAAGAACCTCATGTTAAAAGCACTTTGTAATTGTAACACAAAGGAACACAAAACTCATTCACAGTTTAAAATATGACAAGCATAGAAGGACACACATAGTCAAGCAAATGGCATGTAAGTTTCTAAGTTCTTAGGTGAGAAATACAAAGTGTAAGCAACAGAAACTAAAATTCTCTGGGTGGAGAATTCATTATATTTCTGATACTACAAACCTCTCTGTTACAACCTACATGAACTCTCATTCATTTTCATACCAAATTCATAAAACTTAGCTTACATGTTAAAACTCAGAATTTACGGTTGGTTCATCAAGGCAAGTGCTATTTATGAATGTCTATGTACTCAGAAGGTATCAAAATGCATTGAATCACTTATGACATAGCATAAATGCTTTTTAAAAAGTGCTTGATTTAAGAACATTTAGAGAACATATAGTAACATGTCTATGTTTGTTTTGGTAGTGCTGGATAATATGATTTTTCTGAGTTATTTAGTTATAGGAAAATAAGAATTAACTAAAACAAATTTTATTCACCAGTATATAAGAAAATGGGGAAGGATACTAGTCACATTCCAACTTGTTAAGGAAACTTTGTAGTAAAAAATGTAAATATATATTTGTTCATTGAAAATCATGTTAAAGTAATTTTGTTTATGAAACTATTGAAGGAAAAATGAAATGTAAACTTTCTGTTACTAATAAACTCCCTTGCAGTTCAATCTTGTATATATAATATTAATGATTTAGAATCAGAATAATTTTTGGATATCTGATAAATAAATATATTATAATTGAACACATATACACTTTCAAAGCTTATTTGGAAACAAACCTATGGATGTATATTTAATTTCATTTTTATGCAGTTATTCTTTTCATAGGTATTACAGTTAAAATGTTAAATTGTTCATTATACTTTAGCAATGTAGTTAACAGAAAATAATAACAGATAGATGATGTGTTTATATATATACATATATATGTATATGTGTGTATATTAAAAGATAGAAACAGAAGAAGAGAAAGAGACATATGACTGTAAATTCACTGTAATTCCAAGTGCAAAAGGAAATGGGAAATACCACAATGTAATATTCCCTTTGTACATGTAAACATTCACACTGTGCCAAATTCTACCACTTTTTAAACCAAATTTCTAAAATCCATCTGTTTCATGATGAAATATACATTTTATTTCAGTTTCAATCATATCAACTACTTCATTTCTTAGATAACAAGCTTCATAAATACAAGGACATGTTAAACATGTAGACATTTGAGGTAAAATTGTGAAATAGATGAAACTGTCCCTTCTACTTTCCCTCTCCCTATCTTTGTCTGCCTAACTGGTATCTTTACCTATTCCCCTGATTGCCAGTGCTTCCAAGATTCCTGATGGCTTCCTAGAAAGTCCACTAGTTCCCCTTCCAAGTCAGGATATGGAATCAACCTAAGTGTCTTTCAATGGATGAATGGACAAAGAAAATGTGATATATACACACCATCAAATACTATTCAACCTTGAAAAAAAGGAAGGAAATCCTGTCATTTGTGACAACATGGTTGAATCTGGAGGACATTCTGCTTAATGAAATACGCTATGCATAGAATGACAAATACTGCATGATCTCTTACTCATAAGTGGAAGCTAAAAAAGTTGAACTCATAGAAGCAGAGAGTAGAATGGTGGTTACCAGGGGCTGGCAGTCAGGGGTGTAAACAGACACCTTGGTCAAATGATACAAATTTTTAGCAAATAGGAGGAATAAGTTCAAGAGATCTACTGTACAATATGGTGGCTATAGTTAATAACAATATGATGTATTCTTAAAAATCACTGAGAGTAGATTTTAAGTGATATATATGTGATAAGTATGTGAGGTAATGCATGTTAATTAACTCAATTTTTCCATTCCACCAATATATACATGTTTTATAACATTATGTTGTCCATGATAGATATATACAACTTTTGTCAATTAATTAAAATTTTAATTAACGATTGAAAAATAATTTACTTCAATTTATTACATAAACCACAGTGACATGTTAATAGCTAAAAGGATGTAATCAACTCCTAAAGGCATTTGTATTTTAAATGTTGACTATTTCTAAATAAACAAAGTATGAATTTAGCACTGACTTGGCACTGGCTGAGTAGCATTGGCTGAATGAGACACAAAAGATATATGACAGATTGTCCCTGCTCTTGAGGAGTTTAACACTGCTTGGATTGGGGGAGCTTTTGCTAATATGAAACATTCTGAGCTAAATTGCCAGTCTCTGATTCCAAGATAATTGGAATTCTCAGTTGTAAGCATTTGGAGTGAGTTGGAGTAAGTAGAAAAGTCTTCAGGAAGGACATGAATTGTTAGCAGAACCTTAATACCCTGGATTTGAAAAGGTAGAGCCAATGATCGAGGTCATTTCCAAAACAGGGGAAAGCATGAGCAAGAGCATAAAGACAGGAAACAAAAGAGCCTTTGCCAGGGACACTTGGAGGCTTTGCTAAATGAATGGAACATCTGTGAGCCAGTCAAACCAGCGAATCCAGACCTAGGGATAAAAGGAATGACATCCATATCTGTCAGGAGATTGTACCACAGGGCAGTGAAAAATAAACTCTGGTGGGTTTGGCAGCGTGTTAGTTTTCTACTGCTGCTAACCTTTCTGGAGGTTGTCAATTAAAATTTTAATTAATTGTCATAAAAAAGAATTTACTTCAGTGAAATGCTTATTTTGTCCAGCTTCTAGAGGCTTCCCACATTCTTTGCCCCCCAAAGACGTCTATGTCCTAATCCCTGGAACATATGAATACCTTCACCTTACATGGCAGGGACTTCGCAGATGTGATTAAGTTAAGGATCTTGATATGGGAGATTATCCTGCATTAGCCAGATGGGCCTTCTTAGTGTTAGAAACTAAACAAAGGGCCAGTAAAAAATTGCATATTTATTTTCATTGATTTTGAGCTGTGATTCTTCTAAAAATCTTATAGTTGTAGTGAAAATATCATAAATGGATTGTCTAACATTATCACAAAGTACAGCAACCATCATGTAAGAACAAAAATTTCTAGAATGTGGAAAGTTTTCAACAATTCACTCTTCAAATGAACATTATTTGATATTTTTTTTTAATGTGGGGAATGAAACACAAAGAAATTAAGTCAGTCAGATCTCGAATTTCTTAAAGTTAGTGAGTGACAAAACCAGGATTTGAACTTAGATTCCTCTGGCTCTTCAAGGATAAACGAGCAAAGTGCATTTGTGTTCTTAGAATTTGATATTGTTCTTCCACTCTGGGAAAATTTTTTTCTGACTATCTGGTACATTTTGCTTTCAAATCATGTAGAAAAGAAAGGATAGGAAAGTGAGTAGAGGCTGATACAGAGTGTTTCGCAACTTCGGGGCTTTTTTATGGATATAAACTCATGAAAGAACCTATATTAGCCAAGTCATCTTTGTCCTTTGCTATAAATGAATATTTGAAAGTCATTCCTTCTTAGAAGTCTACTCCGACACCATCCTCCGAAAGTCTACTTTCTCAGCCACAGAGCTTCTCCACTCAATTCTCCTTTCAAGGGAAAACTTGCCACAGAAGCGCAGTCAGCCAAAATCCTCTAGTTACAGCACCTTTGGAATCCACCCTATTGTTTGATATGAGCATGTTTTCTGTGGGCTGCTCCAGCCAATAATGGCAGAATACTAAGTTCTACGGCCTGGTCATTTTTGCCTATCATGGCAATGGGCAATCTTTGCTCTGAATGTCCTCACTGGGCTGGATGAAACTTTGTCAGGGAAGCACTGTCCTCTGAGGCTCTTTTCTACTCCATTCTCCTTCCTTCCCTCCTTTCTCCTCCCTTTTATAGGTGTCAGATGTACATCACAGTCTGAAGTCTTCACATTGTTCTCCTTTTCCCTCTCCCCTATTCTCTTAAATGCTTATTACTTCCAATACATTTTTCACCACTTGTAACTCTGTCTTAGTGCCTGCTTCCAGAGCACCTAAACTGACACTCTCAGGATTATAAGGAGTTTAATTTATTTTCTTACCAAAATAAACCAAGACACCCTTTAAAATAACAAGGCTGCTGTGTTTCCTATGTCAATCAGTTGCTGGTGACCAGGATTCTTTCTACTCAGCAGGTGGCCACCTGGGATGCATAGTCAATGTTGTTCCATCAGGGTATTGTAGGAGAGAGATGCTGGTGGCAACAAGATGGAAAACTATAAATACTTTCAGTCCTCTTGCCAGAAAAGCTGGTGTGTTCTGTTGTTTCATCCATACCTGTAAAGAACAACCTGTCTCTCTATTTCCATCTGCTGCTTGTGAGAAAATCAAACCTGTAATTCCTCACTGAGCACACTTTCCAGCCTTTGCTTATATTAACATGGCTTGTCCCTGTTTCAATTTATTATCTCGCCAATGAATTATGAGCCACCAGAGGAGATATCATATATAATGCTACATTTGAGATCATTCCTAGATTATGATTTCTCCTGCGAAAATATTCTAATGGTATTTTAAAAAATAATCGTGCACATAAGCATGTGGCTGCGTTTTACCTGAACCGTTTCCTAGTTCTATTATAAACTTTTGTTTTTCCTTTGCTTTTCAACATGGCATATGTGCTTATTTTTTATACTCTGGTAAAGCAACTTGACAGTTGGTAGCTGTCTGGCTGTTTATTCAACATATGTACCACTTAATGCACAGGTCTCAGTGATACAGTCCCCAAAGTCAGTCCAACTGGGATAAAAGTCAACAAATAGAGCTTTGCAGGGAGTACATTTACTTGGGGAGAGATAAATATTTGAAAGGTGTTTAGCAGTTAAGATTTAAGCCTAATGTCATAAGAATTTACAGGGTTAGCATCTTCCCCAGCACGGCAAAGTCTCTTGACTTCACACAGGCACTCCATATGTTAGGAAGTCACCTTTTTAATTAGATCTCTGTAGCCTCATTCTAAGTTACCACTGTCACAAGCCTTGGATAAGATCCTATTCTCAGGAAACCTTTCAGCAAACAGTTAGCTGTAGGTTCTTACAAGAAGATTTTGAGACAGATTCTCCCAGATTGCAAGTGATTTTAAATTAGCTGCTCTGTTAAGTGGGTGTGGTGTTATTTCAACATCCTCACATGTCACCTGAGCCTTTTCCCCAAGGAAAGCAAAATATGTTCAGCAGTTTGCATTTCTGAAAGTGGAATTGGTCTGGGAATTCTGTGGTCTATTTGGACTAGAGGACAAGATATAACACAGAAATTCCCAGCCCCCTGTGGCCATAAGGACTGCTCAAATATGATCCACCTGACAAGTAAAGCTTCTGAAAATTTAGAAATCATCTTCAGGAAGGGAGAAGGAAGTGAATGGAACAGTTAAAAATGAGGAGCAATTTTGCACCAAATCCATTAAGCAGATTATCAGATACCATTGTCCCCAAAATCCTAAGGAAAAATATTATTAACATTTTTACTTTTTAGGTGAAAAAATAGTTGAGGCTGAATGACAAAACAACTTGCCCAAGGGGGCAAAGGTAAACAACAGCACAGCCTGAGTTCAAGTCTCACTGTGTGTGAAGCCAAAGTCTTGTTCTTAACCAGTGTGGTACACTGTCCACCAGCAACGCAGTTTGTAATGAAGGTTTAGGAAACCTGCTACACCTTAAGACTTTTATGGAAATTACAGGGCAACTTGATCTAGCATTAAGATCTTTTGGCCCTGGAGTTAGCCTGCACTCCAGAGATAAATTCAACTCTAAAGAACCAACTCTCATATCAGTGCATCAGACAAAAATTTCATTATCTTTTCCAGACTCTCATGGTCCTCCCATCCTGGACTGTATTAGTGCAAAGCATTCCCTCCTTGAGCTCCCATCTTTCTACCTAGGCAGCTACTACACAACGAGGCAGACCAGCTGCAAGCTTACAGTTTGTATCCTTTCCCTTTACTTCTAGATTTGAATGGAATGCCTCATCCCAGGACATGAGATCTGATGTACCATATTCTTCATCCAATGTGGTTGGCATGCAAAGGGACTGAATGACACAACGTGGAAGTGAGACTTAAATCCCTGTAGAAAAATTGCTGGCCAATGGGAAAGAGAAGACAAAAGGAACCCAAGCAGATAAAGTTCTTATTCTTTCCTTAAACCCCCAATGTAGATCATTCCATACAGCATGCCCGGAAATACACTGTGCTGAGTATTAATAGTTACACCTGCCAGGCAACATCATGGCTCATTGGGAAGCAGTAGCCAGACACATAAATATAGCATTTCATTTATTTTCCACATCTTTTCTTTGTCTGATTATCCTTATTCACCACTCTCCCTGCCTTAGGTTTGCACATCTGAAAAAAAGCATTGGCACTTAATCCTCACCTCAGTCTCTATACTCCAGGGAAATTGGCAAGCAAAGCCATTTGGTGAATATCAGAATTACTACGTGGGAATATAAATTCCCTAATGTTGACTTTCTCCATTTTAAATATGGAAACTTTTCTGTGCCATTATTTAATTACAGATGTTATGCTTGTTTCATATTAATCTATGCATTTGAAAGAGATTCTGTGACATAATTAATTTGCCCAAATAGTAAGCCTTTGCTTCTCCCTTCTTTGCTAAGAAAACTACAATTGTCTTACAGTTGGTGATATGCTTAGGACCAGGTAGTAAATGATAATTGGTCTAATTCAATTACAAAAAGACTGTTGTCAAATTTTCCAGCCTCTCTTGAAGCAAAGGATGCCACCTGCCCCAGGTCTAGCTGGGATGATCCTGGAAAAGTTTTGTTTTAATAAAAAGATGGATAGATGACACTGGCTTGATATCTGACTGTTCTTTCCCCAACCCTTTTCTCTAGAATGTAGATATGATACCTAAAGATGGAATAACGATATATTCACCAACTTCAGCAGCCATCTACCCACCATAAAGTGACAAGTAAAGAGAGAAATAGTCAACAGGCTGAGGATGACAGAGCCCATAGAAGTGTCGATCCTTAATGGTACTGTTGCCGCATATAGTATCCCTAGAGTGCCTCCTTCTGGATTTCCTGCAACATGTAAAAACAAACAAAACCCTGTTTGTTTAAGCCGTTGTAGTTAGGTTTCCTGTTACTTGTAGGCAAATACATTATTAACTAACATAGACTCTTAGTTTTGTGTATTGCTTTGACAACCTCTTGAAATCTACAATTTCCCATGTGGAACTTACTTAACAATGACATTGAATTTAATTATATCAAAATAGAGAAACTGAAAAGAAAACTCAAACTAAAATAGCATAGCAGAAGTGGAATGTGCAGTAAGTTGATATATCACACAACCCATACATTGTAAACACAACAAGCATAGGATAAATAAACATCATCCCTCTTTGCAAATAAGAATTGTCATATAAGAAAGGGCTCAATGTTTTCCCTCTAGTATTACAGTTAACAAATGATTAAACTAATATTTAAGCAGAAGTGTTGTGATATTTTAAAATGTGTATTTTTGCCAGTATAAAGTTTTCTTTCCAGAATGTATATTTGGAAGAGTGATGGAATTTTTAATAAAGGTTTTATCTTAAACACTAAAGTCAGATCAAATAAGTTTGGAAACACAAGATTTCTTTCTGCATTCTTTCTCAGTCTTTAATTTTTCAATTCATATTGTGACTCTCCAGGAAAAATAATAATTACACATTTAGTTCAATAGGTATACTTTTTCCCCAAAGTATACCTATCTTATGTTATGTAATACTAGCGTTACAAAGAATGAAGTTTGGCAAAGCTGTATCAACACAAGTGCACATATTTACTCTGTATCTCTGTGACATACTGGAATACATAATTTACAACAATAATTCATGCACACAAATACATAGATACATATGTATCTGTTTATCTATATAGATATATTATACATCCATCCAAAAATCTCTGAGTGTTACTAAGAAGTCAAATGTCTTTCCTGTGATATGCCCTGTGTACCTCAGTTAGTCAATATAATAAACTCTGATTTCTTATTACCCTTACTAGAAGTTTCCAAAAAGTAAACAAATATACGAAGGATTTTCAAACTTATTCAAGTTCACGAGTGTGTAGTTGAACTCAGACTGCAATTTCTGTTTCCAGTTTGTTCTTACAGTTGCTGTACTACCCTTCTATAGAATATTCCAGCTAGTTCTTGGGGTCTGGAAGGTGATGGGGTAGATAAAAATGTAGATGATATTTAATTTTAAAGTGAAATTCACTTTCCTTTTCTCTTTCAAGTAAGAGCAGAAACAACAAAAATACTGTAGCATGAAACTGTAATTTGGAAGAAACTACCTTGATTTAAGCCTAATCAGAAATTATCAACCTTTCAATTAACACAGATGTTCTTTATTTTAAGTTTTGCAAGTTTACCACAACTGTCATATGGTCATAGTGATAATGGAGTCCTTATTTTAATTGTGACTTTTGCTTCTGCAGAAATAAAAATGTAGACTTATCATGCTCTAATAGATAATAAAAGGAGAAGAGTTCAAACTCCAGATAGTACAATCACTTTCCCCCAAACAGATCTTTTCCTTTTAAGCACCAGATCAATAAATGACCCTTTTGATCAGAGAACAAACTAAAACCTCCTCTATATTTTGCTTGTTACTTTCATTTTTTTTCCCCCAAGAAAAGATGAAGCCACTTAAGTGGCAGACCACAAAAGCACTGTGACACTTTCATCCTAGTAAAGAGTTCAAAAAGTAAATAAAACTTTTTGGAACTTATACTTAAGAACAAAGCTAGCACCCAGTAGCTCAATATCCCTTTGGGGCTAGGGGTTTATTCAGAGCATCAAGAATCAGTATTTCCATCTAGACATACAAGTGATCTAAATAGTGTTCATAGGACTTTAAAAGCCTTTTGAAATAAAAAGTAGAGCAAACTATAAAAGTATAAATTCCAAGTTTTCCTACATCGTTCCTACTTTGTAGAACATTTGGTCAGGATGGGGGGTGCAAGGGCATCACATATCAATCAGCTATGAAAGAATACCCTGGTCCACGTGGCCATGGCACAGGAATAGACTAATGAGAACCAAGCAGCGCTGCTCCTCTTCAATTAGCTTTCTGTCAATTTTCACAGGAATCCACTGGGTGAGGAACCTCTGTGGGTATTTTGCCACCAGTAGCAGATCCTTATCTTTCTTTTAATCTGTTGAAATAAGGACTAGGGAAAAGAGTGTAAATGCCAAAAAGTGAAAAGAAATGAGACTGGGATATTTGGGAGGAACCAATACACATATTTGCAGAAAAACTGGATATTTTGGTATAAACTGCATGTTTGGGAATAGGGGGAAGACATCTATAAGGCTGACATTTCTCTTTATTTTGAAGAGATGATTTGGGGCATTCAGTACGTTAAAAAAAATGGGATGAGGAGATTCAATTGTGAATTTTATGATACCAAGAAATACTATTTTGAATGTATTTTAAATGTAAGAAGAAAGTGTAAGCTTTCTCTCCATCTCCACCTTCTAGCATATTAAAAAAATGAAAAAACATCCACTCAGTGGTTTATTTGGTTCATATCTGTATTGTTGGATAGGCAAAGCTCTTTAAAATACAGTCAAGGTTAAATTCCACATTTTGATCACCTGTTATTTATTTCCTTTTGGCTCTAAGTAGATTCAATACCTGTTTTGCTTCCACAATCACAGTTAAACTCATCCACACAATGAGTATTGAAATTTAGTTGGAAAGAAAAAAAATGCTTAGATATTTATAAGGAAAATCTGCCCTATGGAAAAAGCCACTATAATGTCAGAACTAAAAAATGGCAGTTTTTGTATTTGAGCATTTCTTACTCGAAATGTTAATTGCAAAATGTGCCAAGTAAGATTTGCTGTGTCATTATCAGTGCTAGTATATCTCATTTGTCCCTTTGTCTTGCTCTACATTTGTACTGCAGACTGAATGAGTGATGTTCTTCTTGAATTATTGCTTTTCCAAATTCTTTTTCCCCTACTTTCCTTGCTTTATTAGCTCTCAGGTTTTAGTCTCTATTGTTCTCCTTGTCTGGAACTCCTTCTGGAATTCTGGCTTTATAAAATGCTATAGTGAAGGGTTTCAGGATTCTTTTCCCCTCTACTTGTATACTGCCAAGGGACTCTTTTTGAAGACCTTATTTTCACCATCAAGAACTAGGGAGGCAGACCCAGTGGCCTTCAGGGATTTAATTAGAGTTCACCAAGTTAGAATCTCCAAGCTCTCAAAGACCTAATTTAAATATAAGTTCACTCACTTTTTCAACTATTTCTTAGGCCCTTATTAAAATTTCAGGTTATTAAAGGGAACATCCTGCATTTTGCAATACACAGAAAATAAACCTGGGTTATGCTGAATCTCAAACATCCTCCAGGTGCAAACGCAAAATTCTGCCAATTGCTAGGAAAATAATAATGAATTAGCTTATAAATTATTGAAAGAACTGTTGTGGAATTTTTTCAATCATGATCAATTACATTTATATGAGTAGCATCAGTTTTATAGGAGATAAACATTGCTAGTAGATTAGTGAAAGAAAATATGTAATTTAACATATTTGGTCAGCTGTCCTAATATTGCTTGGAATAAAAGTGATTATTATTATGACTACTCTTAACCTTAGGTGGTGTCATTTTCCTTTCATTAAGCTATCAGTCAGAACTGCTTAAAAGCTGATGATGAATCATATCAATTTATAAAATCTTTCTTGTCAATCAGGGCTCCGTTACACATGGATATGAGAGGAGAGACACCTATAATATGATTTCTGATTGACAACATTGCAATTTTACTAAAAAAAAGTGCTGGGCTTTTTTTGTCCTTTACTTTCTGCATTAAGGATTGTGTCTCAATTAGACTTCCTAACTGGAGATTGACTTGCCATATGAATTGACTGCATGCACTGTGATGTCAAATATTTAAAAGGTAACCACTGAAATCCACATGAAGAAAAGACAAGGCCATAATGTAATGTCCCCTTAAGCCAAGTGTCACATAAACAGGAGAAAGGGGCAAAAAGAAAAGCAAACAGTTTGCTTCAACAGCATTTAATTGTTAAAACCTCCAGAAAGGTTATTCAAGGCAAATAGGAAAAAAAAATCCGTAGAGGGCAGAGAGATGGAAAGGAAAGAAAATAAAAGCTTTGCCACTTTAATTTGATTTGAGTTTATCATTTACAGAACGCTTCAACATTTCTTTGTTGTTTTGTTGTTGCTGTTGTTCTGACATGTTTTTCAAACTTCCACCGTAAAGAATATTTCTTAGAGAAATAATTGTGAGAACTCTGTTACAGCTATTGTTTTCAAGTATTTCTCAGCTCACATCTCTGTAATATTATCATTAATTAGCATGTTAGCTTTCTCAAAGTTAACCCTCATTGTGGTCTTAATAACTGGTTTGAAGATCTGGGTCTATTCAGAAAGGCGGTGGTGAGATTTACAAAGAATTTAGGTCATCTGTAGACATTGGATTTTATATTATTTACAGGCTTTTAGTAGGCATAAAATCTTAGGTACTTCTCCAGCTAGTATTTTATTCATTACATTCTTAAGAAAAATATAGCAGTGGATATACAGACATGAAATCTTTTATGCCAATTTACACTATAAGTCAAGTCATATTTTAAGCCTGATTATTTTTTGGCAACACTGCACAGAAAAATAGTGAAGTTATCATCTTATAAAAGCACATTAATTCTCAGTTACAACATTACAAGACTAGTTTATTGGTATAAATTCACATTCTCAAGATAAGATATTTTTCATAATTTAAAATTTTAAAGTTGTGGTTTATAATGATCACCCTGGAGTAGGAGAGGAAAATCTGTTTCTTCAGGAGATGTGTTAAAATTTTTTTCCACTTTCATTCCACCAAAAGATCATGCTTAAGTTCTTCCATTAAATGGAAAATATTTTTCAGGTTTTCCTTGTTATTTAATGAAATTCAAAATCAGTTTTCAAAGACAACCACCCCTTTCCCCCAACCCTCCAAAAAGCTTGTCATTTCATGACAAACATAGATTTCCTGAGAGATGGAAAACATTCGCTGTGAAAATTACTATATTTATCCTTGAGACATATTTGGTAAAATTCACTAATTTGCCCAGTGCATAATTTCAGTATGTTCATGGAAAAACAAACTGTCTTACGGATGACTTTAAAACAGAATCCCTCTGCTCTTAGAATTGCTTCGATGGAAGCAAGTGCTATGTAAATACTAATGATTGAGTATGATCTTCCCAGGCAGTGGGGTGGAAAATGCTCATTTTGGCAACACACACACACACACACACACACACACACACACACACTCATGATTTTTTTAGGAAAAGCCTTTATAACATAGTCATAAAAAATAATCAAAACAATTTACAGGTAAACATTTAAGTCAGAGAGTGAGACTGAGTATCAACAAGTCCACAAGGTACAATGACTCCTTTTCCAAATGACATATATCACATGTTCTCTGACTGTCAAATGTTCTCTGAAGATTTTAGTTGCACTTAATGTGTTTTATTTCGATATTACAAATGTTTCTTCAATAATGTGCTATCTGTGGTTCCCATGCAGATCATTTTTTAGTTGGATGTAAACTAATTTATGAAAAGGAAATGAATTTCCCAAATTTGAAAGTAAATATAGACTTTGAGCTTAGAATGGCAGTCTCAGTCTCCTATTATGGAAGGGTTCATACACCTCAAATTTGAGATCAGATTGCCTTTTGTTTATTACAAATTAAGAGCCACTGGACATTTTATTTGTTTTAAAATATATCTACCATTAGATTGCTTCATTTGTTTTTTCCCCTGGGGTTTTATTTATTTTTATATATTTATTTATTTTTTAATTCAGTATATTACGGGGATACAAACATTTTGGTTACATGTAATGCATTTGCCTTGCGCAATCCAGGGCTACAAGCATGCCCTTCCCCCATACAATGCATTCCGCTTCCATTAGTTGTGTGCTTACTCCCCCAAACCCCTCCCCCATGTGACTGGCACCCAGTGAATATTACTACCATGTGAGCACCGTAGTGTTAATCAGTTAGTACCAATTTGATGATGAGTACATTTGGTGCATGTTTTTCCAACCTTGTGATACCTCACTTTGAAGGATGGGCCCAAGCTCTATCCAGGATAATTCAAGAGGTGCTAAATTACCACTGTTTTTTGTGGTTGAGTTGTATTCCATGGTATACATATACCACATTTTATTAATCCATTCATGTATTGATGGACACTTGAGTTGTTTCCACATCTTTGTAATTGTGAATTGTACTGCTATAAACAGTTGAGTGTAAATGTCTTTATTATAGAATGTTGGGTTTTTTTTTCCATTGGGTATATGCCTAGTAGTGGGATTGTTGGATCAATAGTATTTCTATTTTTAGCTCTTTGAGATATCTCCAAATTACTTCCCACAGGGATTGTACTAATTTGCAGTCCCACCAGCAGTATAAGAGTGTTCCAACCTCTCCACATCCACGCCAGCATTTGTTGTTTTGGGACTTTTTGATAAAGGCCATTCTCACTGGACATAAATGATACCTCATTGTGGTTTTCATTTGCATTTCCCTAATGATCAGAGATGTAGAGCACTTTTTTATATGTTTGCTGGCCATTATTATGTCCTCCTTTGAGAAGTTTCTGTTCATGTCCTTTTCCCATTTATTGATGAGGTTGTCAATTTTCTTGTTGATTTTCTTAAACTCTATATATATTCTTGTTATCAGCCCTTTATCAGATGTGTAGAAAGCAAATATTTTCTCCCACTGTGTAGGTTGTGTATTCACTCTAATGATAGTTCCCTTGAATATGCAGAAGTTTTTTAATTTGATCAGGTCCCATTTATTTATTTTTGTTGCTGTGATTGCTTTGGGGGTCTACTTCATAAATTCTTTGCCTAGGCCAATGTCTAAAAGAGTCTTCCCAATATTTTCTTCCAGAATTCTTAAGGTTTCATGCCTTAGATTTAAGTTTGTTATCCATCGTGAGTTGATTTTTATGAGAAGTGAGAGGTGGGGATTCATTCAATTTCAATCTTCTGCATGTGGATATCCAGTTTTCCTAGCACCATTTATTTTATAGATTTATTTAATAAATCTCTATTTTTCCCCAATGTATATTTTTGCCTCTTTTATCCAAGATTAGATGGCAATATGAGGATGGTTTTATATCTGGGTACTCTGTCCTATTTCAAAGGTCTATATCTCTGTTCTTGTGCTAATAGTATGCTGTTTTAACTGCTATAGCCTTGTAGTAAAGTTTGAAGTCTGGCAGATTGATGCCTTCCAATTTGTTCTTTTTGCTTAAGGTTGCTTTGGCTATAAGAGGTCTTCTCTGGTTCCAAATGAAGTGTAGAATTGTTTTTTCTAAAACTGTAAGGAATGATGATGGTATTTTGATACAGACTGCATTAATTTTGTAAATCACTTTGGGTAGCATGGGCATTTTAACAATATTGATTCTGCCAATCCATGAGCATGGTAGTAATTTCTATCTGTTTACATCTTCTAGAATTTCTTTTCTCACGTGTTTTGTAGTTCTCTCTATATATGCCTCTCACCTCCTTTGTTAAATATATTCCTAAATATTTAAATTTTCTTTGATGCTATTGTGAATGATGTTGTATCTTTGATTGATTTTTGGCTTGACCGTTATTGGCGTATATGAATGCCACTGATATGTGTGTATTAATTTTGTATCCTGAGACTTTACTGAATTCATTTATCATTCCCAAGGGTCTTTTGGTTGAATCCTTGAGATTTTCTAGATATAATAACATATTGTCAGCAAAGAGTGAGAGTCTGATTTATTCTGCCCACATTTGGACATGCTTAATTCCCGTCTCTTGCCTGATTGCTCTGGCAAGGACCAGCACTATGTTGAATAGAAGTGGAGTTAGTGGGCAACATTGTTTAGTTCCTGTTCTAAGCAGAAATGCTTTCAATTTTTCCCCATTCAGTATAATATTGGCTGTGGTTTTATCATATATGACCTTAATAATTTTAAGGAATGTTCCATCTATGCCTACTTGTTAAGACTTGTTATCATAAAGATGTGCTGTATTTTATCAAATGCTTTTTCTGCATCTATTGAGAGAATCAGATGGTCTTTGTTCTTGGTTTTATTTATGTGGTGATTTGCATTATATGTGGTGATTTGCATATGTTGAACCAACCTTGCATCTCTGGAATAAAGCCCACCTGGTCATGATGAATTATTTTTTTGATGTGCTGTTGGATTCTGTTTGCTAAGATTTTTGTTTAAATCAACAAACTAATAAACTATCTCAAGGAACTGGAAAAGGAAGAGCAAACAAGTCCTAAACCTAGCTGAAGAAAAGAAATAGCTAAGATCAGAGCAGAACTAAATGCAATCAAGAACAAAAAAAAAACTATACAGAAGATCAATAAAACCAAAAGTTGCCTCTTTGAAAAGGTAAACAAAATTGACAGCCCTCTTGCTAGATTGACAAGAACTAGAAAGAAAAAGATTTTAATAAACTCAATTAGAAGTGAAAAATGAGAGTTCACTATGGACATCGTGGAAATATAAAACATTATATTTGAATACTATAAAAATCTATATGCCCTCAAATTATGAAATGTGGAGGAAATGGACAAATTCTTGGAAACACACAACCTCCCTAAGCTCAATTAAAAAGAAATAGAATTCCTTAACAGACCAATATCAAGCACAGAAATTAGATCACAAATTAAAAATCTTCCAACCAAAAAGAGTCCTGGACCAGAATGGTTCACATCTGAGTGTTACCAAACCTACAAAGAAGAACTTATGCCTATACTGCAGAAATTATTCCACTACATTGAGAAGAATGGTATCCTCCCCAACTCATTCTAGGAAGCCAGTATCACTTTGATACCAAGGCCAGGAAAGGACACAACAAAAAAAGAAATCTACAGATCAATATCCCTCATGAATATAGATACAAAAAAAATCTTCATTTGTTTTTGACTACTCACAAATGAGCTGGTGTTATGTATTCTCTAAATTATATGTAATAGATTCTACAAACAAAATTATCATTAAAACATGAACACATAAAATATCCATAATTTAATCGTTTCCTCTACTTACAATTTCAACATCTAAAGAGTCAGAAAGGAGTAGCCAACCTGAGTGAATTCATGGCCATCTAGACTGTAACAGGCTATAACACATAGTTGAACTCCTTGCATGTCAAAATGGTAGTGAGCAAACTAAGGATATCCATGACTTAATTCATCAATATTTGGAAGGAATACTTGCCTTTTGTAAAGAAAGTCCTATCCTACATATCTATCTCTTTTGACTAGGGTATTTGAATTTACAAAATTATTTCTGTATCTATGACCAATTGAGAAAATAATTATTTTTAAAAATCAAGCTATAAAATAGGAGACTTAAGACTCAAAAGTCATAAAAATGAGAGCAGGTATTGTTGAGTGGAAAAAGAAGTAAATTTTTCTTGTATTTTTAAGATTTTATCACAATACTCTGTTACCCTTAAAGACATAGGAGAATCCAAGAAAATCCCAGAGCCTGAGGTTAAAATCACAGAAGGATTTCAAATACAGATTGACTAACTGGAAGGTAAAAGTTTAAAATATCACAGCCACAGTAGAAGAAACTGCTATCTATGGTAGATGACACATTTTGAGCATTACCTGGAAGGGAACGACACTCAAAATATATCTTAGATCTACCACTTTTCCATGCCTCTTCTAATCTTTGCTCTTTTTATTTTAATTTTGGGTTATTGCAATAGTCAAACAAATGCACATGATTTTAGAAAAAGAATGAGCTTTTTAGATAAACCTCCAAAAATAGCCACAAATAACTTCTCATTTAACATTTAACAGTAGATTCAAACTGATTAGACCAAGACAATCATTGTGTTTACTCGATAATGAGGCAGATAAGAAACTTGATTTAATGGTGAAAGAATTGCCAATTCAGCAATTTTCTTGTGGTTTAATTTATGCCAGTACTATTAATATTGCTTTCAGTATGAATTTCTCTATAGGACTCTTTTAATTGACTAGTACTCTTTGGAGAATTAGATTAGATAAAACCAGAAAATATGATAAATAAATCTTCTTAATAGCATATACATGAACTGTAATAAGTAACAAGACATACAAAGCAAGTGAACAATTAAGGGTACTGTAAGATGATGTGGCACATCCTCCCTGCCCCCACAACATCTCACATATGTTATGTAATTTGTGACTCTCTGATGTTTTGTTCAAGAGTGGGTGCCAGTGTTGATCTCTACATTACACATGAATAAAGTTGAAGTTTTTATACAAATTACATTTTATAGAAGTTATATCTTTACCTAGCAGTACAATATACTACAATATATTATATTGAGTACTCTTCTGGGGTTAATGAACCTCCCACCCTAAGGGGCATTAATACTATCAGATCAATTTTCATAAAACCCTACTAGGTCAGTGCTCTCAAGTATTAATATTTACATCATGATTCATCATGGATTTTCTTAACAAATACATTTTATTCTACCTAACTATCAGAGTTTTAACATCATCTGGCCTCATTTATTTTTCTGCTTCAGTGCCTATAACTCCTTGCCACTGAAACCTTGCTTCTTTGCCACCTTTCTCCACCACATGGTGTTTTTTTTTTCTAAAATTGTCTTATTATTTTCCTATATTCCTGCTCCAGTTCTATTTTTTGAATTTTCTTCCAATTCTGTAAGTCCACACTTATTTTTTTTATAAAATTGCATTGTTCATTGTGCCATGTAAATCATTCATTTATCTGAAAAATCCTGTCTAGTCTTCATCTGTCCCCTCCCCATCCATCCTCCAGTCTTTTGTATTTGTCTTTCATCTGCATAAAATATGTCAGTGCATGTCCATACAATAAAGTCAAAAATATTTAACCTGGCATTGTGCTAGGTATATGGCTAAACTATAAGTAACAAAATCCAACATGAGGGACTTAACTAGAAAATAATTTCTCTGTAATGTAACAGTCTGGGAAAGACAGCTATGGATAGTAACAGCAGCATTTCTTCCAGTATCAAGGAATCCAGGATTCTTCTATTGATACCACTGCCCCCAATGGCAGAGAGAGTTCTTGACCTCAGGAGAGAAGGAATTCAAACACAAGGTCACATGCAAAGCAAAAACATTTATTAAAAACAGAGTATAGAAAGTATAGTACATTCTCAAAGATGGTAGAGAGTAGACTGATCCAAGAAGAAACAGTGCCACCCCAGGGATAGAATCTGTCCATTTATGCTAATCCCTAACAATGTGTTAAACTGGAGGGGGAATATTCATGAATTTTCTGGGAAATAGGTGAAGAACTCCTAGAACTTGGAACCCTCCCTTTTCTTGACCTTATAGAGTAACTTCTAAGAGTAGCCATGGCATTTGCAAATTGTCATGGCACTGGTGGGTGTGATTTTTACTATGTTAACGAGGGTAGTTCATTTACGGACACTGTCATTTCAACTATGTGCATGCCTCACTTAAAGGAATTTCTCCTTTTACCTTAGATAAAGATGTTGTGGCTAAAGTAAAATAACTAAAGGCTCCCTATTGGTCACATTTATCTTAGTTTAGCATATTCACATTTTCGTGACTTTCTTATCCTGTTGGCCTTCTTCTTCTGACCACTGCCCTAACTGACTGCAGGGTATCTGACTACTGTCTTGCCATGCTGCTGCTTTGCTATTCCTTAGGTTTTGCTCTTACTCCCATGATCCAAGATGGTGCACCATCCCAACCACATTCCAAACAGAAGGATGGAGGAGAAGAGGGACATAGAAAAACAGACTTGCCCTTTAAGATCATATTCTTCTAAGAGAAGTATCACAAGAATGGAAAAACAAACACCACATATACTCACCATTAAATTGGTACTAGTCAATCAACATGTATGTGCACATATGGAGGTAACATTGATTGGGTGTCGGCAGGTAGGAGGAGGGAGGAGAAGATGGGTAAATTCACACCTAATGGGTGCGGTGCGTGTTGTCTGGGGGATAGGCATGCTTGTAGCTCTGACTCAGTTGGTGTACAGGCAATTTATGTAACCAAAGCATTTGTGCCCCCATTATATTCTGAAATTTAAATAAATAAATAAAATTAAAATTAAAAAATAAACAACAAAAAAGAACATATTTCAGAATTAATGTATCCATTTCCTCAGACCACATTGCCCTGAACTTAATTAAAAAGCCACACTCATTTCCATTGGTCATTTATTGATGGGGTTGTTTGATTTTTTCTTGTTAATTCTTTTGAGTTCTAGGTAGATTCTTGTTATCAGATGTTTATTGGAAGTGTAGAAAGCAAATATTTTCTCCCATTCTGTAGGTTGTCTATTTGCTCTAGTGATAGTTTCTTCAGCTGTGCAGAAGCTTTTTAATTTGATCAGGTCCTCAAATGAACAGAAACTTTTACAAAGAAGACAGAATAATGGCCAGCAAACACATAAAAAAATGTTCATCATCTCTAATCATTAGAGAAATGCAAATCAAAACCACAATGAGATACCACCTAACCCAGTGAGATTGGCCCCTATCAAAAAATCTGAAAACAACAAATGCTGGTGAGATTGTGGAGAGACAGGAACACTCTTACACTGCTGGTGGGACTGAAAATTAGTACAACCTCTGTGGAAAAGAATTTGGAGATTCCTCAAAGAGCTGAAAATAGAATTACCATTCAATCCAGCAATAGCATTATTAGGCATCTGCCCAAAAGAGCGTAAGACATTCTATGATAAAGACATCTGCACCCGAATGTTTATGGCAGCATAATTCACTATTGCTAGGTCATGGAAACAACCCAAGTGCCCGTCAATTCATGAGTGGATTATTAAAATTTGGTATATGTTTACAATGGAATATTACTCATTTTTAAGAAACGACAGTGAGCTAGCACCACTTGTACTATCTTGGATTGAGCTTGAGCCCATTATTCGAAGTGAGGTGACACAAGATCGGAAGAATGGGCTCCACGTGTACTCGCCATCAAATTGGTACTGACTGATTAACACTATGGTGGTGGTGTTCACCAGGGATTTGGGGATGGGGTTAGACCCCCATCTGAGGGATGCAGTGAGCATTTTGGAGGGGAGGGGCATGCTTGAAATGTAGTTGGGGATGGGAATTAGGAGTCTCAATAGGGGGAAGGAAATGTTCTAAAACTGATTTATGTGAATAGTTGTACAACTTGGTAAATTTACTAATAATCATTTAATTGTACACTTAAAATGGATTAATTGCATGGCATGTAAATTATACTTCAATAAAGTTGTTTAAAAAAAGAAAAAAGCCCCAGGTAGCCAGTAAAGAAGCTGAGAAATGTAATGTTTATTTTAAGTGGTAAAATTGCCAGCTGAAAATTGGGTATTTTATTACCAAAGAAGAGTGAATAGATATTATATATACCCAAGCTCTCACATAAGAATTACAAGGATACCATTAAATCCATGCCAACCTCTCTAATATTTTCATCCTTTTTACTCTCTCTACTCTAACAACCATAAATTTGTTTTCAATTTCTCAATCTCTTCCTTTTGCCTGAATCACATTATTTTTCTGACTTCAGGTGGTTAACATCTATTCATTCTTCACTCCTCAACTGAAAGTCACTTCCTCAGGGAAAACGCCATCCAATTGAGGCTTCTTGTTGTAAGTTCAGTAGCACTGTAGCTGACTCCTTTGACACAGTCATTATATTCCTGTTTGAATACTTAATTATTATTTTTTAATAAGCCATTAAATCCATGAAGACAGGTCAGTGTGATGGAAGTTCAAAGTACCTTGGAAGTATATAGAAATGAGAAAGTCACAGAGAAAGTCAGAAAATACTTAAAAAGTTCATTTTGGAAGTTGAATTTTGATCTGGGAAGGCAGAGATGATGGACAAAAGACTACAAGGAATACAGCTCATTTATGGGATGAGCTAGACTTCACTGGGGAGAAGAGAGAAGCAAGTTTCTTTTTTCTCACTATGGGTTCTGCAAATTCACTATGTGGGTCCATTTTTCACTCTCTGGAATAAAATCTCAGGCAAGTCCCACAGATTTTCCAGTTACTTTTAAATAATTAAAATGCCCAGTCCCTTCTAATAATGCCATAACTTCAGGCCAGTTCAACATAATTTAATAACCTCAAATTACTATCCAATTTAAACTACTTTCAGGGTCTGGGACTCCTGGCATATGGAAGGGAAATTAGGAATAAAAATCTTAATCTTCTATGGGTGGTAGCATTATACCATGGCATTGGTACCTTCTGAGTGGCTGTTGAGTCATTGTTATTTTTTCTCTCCTTGAGTGATTTTGTGCATTCCAGAGACATGCTTCTGCTGAGACTCTCCAACTTTAACTCCCATGATGCTGGCACTGGCTAGATATTTATGATTCCTCCTCTGCTGAGATAGTTGCACACCTCTATGCAAGGTTGGATACCTTTTGTGGGGTCCACATCTGCCCCCCAAAAAATACTCACTTTGTTCTCCCCAAACTCTTGAACTGAAGCGCATGCAAATGTGATTACTTTTCTGTGTTAAGTCAGTAGGAAGGAGCACCTTCAGCCTGATTCTCTCTTCCTTTTAGGTATGAGTGAGGAATAAGTCATGATATCCCTCAAAGTCTAAGGAAAGAATGTTAAACTCCCTGATCTGTCCTGTTGAAGGCCCTTTCACTTGATCCGAGGTGAGGAAGAACAGACCTGTCTTCTGGTGCTCCATGAAAGGGATGGGGAATCCAATGTACATTTAAAATTTATTTTGAAAGAAATCCCTCCCCACCTCAGTATTCAATATTCTATTAAATCTTACATGTGGATGAGGAAGCAGTTCTAGAACTAGCTTACTATCTCTTGGCATGTGCTGCAGAGATAGCAAAACACCTCACTTTAGGATGAGGGAATATCTGATTTTTATTGTGGTCATGGTCTTTATGGCCTCAAATAAAACTAAAACAGAGATACTCATTCAACATCATATTTTAGGGTGAAAATTCAGAATCAAGGAATCTCTGATTCTCTTCTGTTTAGAGGTAACCTAATAACCCAGCTTGATGGATGCATAAGATTCACACATCCATACATACAAAGAAATACATAATAAATTGAGAGATACAGCTAGAAAGACAGGTTGGGGCCTTGAAGATCATTTGTAAGAGTTGAAACTCAGTTCTGTAAGCCTAATAGAACCACCATAGAATTTCACTGTGAAATTATTTGTTAAAACACATTATATTACCCATCACACTTTTGTAATCACTTCAAATCTTGAGAATGATAAAATTTGCTGTAGGGACATTTCCATTAGTGACTCTATTATAATGTGATAGAATTGGATGGTCCCACTGGATTTACATAACTCTGCATTTAGTTTAAAAATTATAGAATTCCAGAGTAAAGAAATCATAATTCTGTACAACTTCTATTACTAATACAATGAAAAGAATCTTTGGTGAAATTCTGATGCCACATAAAAATAAGAATATTACCAATAAAAAAAGGCATAGTATCCTCTAATATAATTTTCAATTGAAGTCATATAATATAGCTGAACAAAAGTGTAACATGAAAAAAAATCCATAAAATAATTTAGATAGGTCAATATGAATGTTTCCCTCTGAACATTCTTTTAAAGGAACTGCCCCATCTTTCAATTCTAAGTCTTAATAAAACACAAAGGCAGTTGGAAAGTCACATAACTTAATTCTACAGAAACCAGTTAGTAAATCTGAATAAGACTGGCATAGATATGATAATCATATCCAAATCTATTAATGACACTGCCATGAGAAGCATATAAATATAAAAATAAAAGGACAAAAATAGAGCCCTGAGGGACCACACATTTTACAGTAACTATTTCTGATGAACTGCTACCCAATATAGTATGCTGTGTCTGCTGACAAAGATAATTACATTTCAAGCCAATTTAATGCTGTCTCAGAAATTCCAGCTCACGTTTCTGGTAGATCTAACAATATATCACTGTCTACTGTGTCAAAGGTGAATGATAGATCTAACTTTGGGAGTAGGCATACATTTTTTGCCCAGAAACTCTCACATATTACCAAAGATAAACAGGTAATCCTTGGTAACTTAATGGGCACCCCAAAATCCATATTGGAATTTTATTAAATATTAATCATATCTTCAGGCAAAATATCAAATGTGACAATGGAAAGGAGAAAGTGACTTAGGGGGGCATGTATATATTCATTTTTAGGGCCACGACTTGGAATCATGACTGGCTTCATAGGCACATAAACAGTGTAGCCCCACAGGGGTCCATGCTCAAAAAAGGGACCCATGCTGGATATTTAATGATGCTCTGTAGGCACCATCTTGAATTCTACATTTTATCTTTTTTTATTATTTCAAAATACTAAGGGAGTACAAATATTTTTGTTACATGAATACCTTGTATAAGATATTATATAAGTTGGGGTTTTTAGTGTGCCCATCACCAGAAAAGAGTTCATTTTACCTGATAGGTAAGTTTTTACCTCTCACCCTCTCCTAGTCTCCCTTCTTCTTGGTTTCCAATGTCCTTTACATCTTTTTGCGGCCATGTTCACCCATTGTTCAGCTCCCAATTATGAGACAGTACATATGGTGTTTTGTTTTTCCATTCCTGAGATACTTCACTTAGGATAATAGTCTCTAATTCCATCTAAGTTGCTACAAAAGACTTCATTCCTTTTTATAGCTGAGTAGTACCCCATGGTGTGTGTGTGTGTGTGTGTGTGTGTGTGTGTGTGTGTGTGTATATATATATACCACTCATGAATTGATGGGCACTTAGGTTGATTCCACATCTTTGCTATTGTGAATTGTGCTGCAATAAACATTTGAGTGCAGGAATCTTTTTGATAAAATGACTTCTTTTCCTTCAGGTAGCTACCCAGCAGTGGGATTGCTGGATCAAATGGCAAGTCTACATTTATTTCTTTGAGGAATTTCCATACTGTTTTCCATAAAGTTTGTACTAATTAGCAGTCTCTCCAACAGTGTATAAGTGTTCCTATCTCTCTGCATCCATGCCAGCATCTATTTTTTTTGAATTTTTGATAATGGCCATTCTGACAGGAATAAAGTGGTATTTCATTGTGGTTTTAATTTCATTTCCCTGATGGTTAGCAATATTGAGCATTTATTCATACATTTGTTGGCCATTTGTCCATCTCCTTTTGAAAAACTTCTGTTCACATCTTTTGCCCACTCTTTAATGGGGTTGTTTGTTTTTTCTCTTGCTGATTTGTTTGAGTTTTTTATAGATTCTGGATATTAGGCCTTTATCATATATATAGCTTGCAAATATATTCTCCCACTATGTAGGTTGCCTATTACCTCTGTTGATTGTTTCTTTTGCTGTGTAGAAGCCTTTTAATTAATTAAGTCATATTTAATTTTTGTTGTTGTTGTTGTATTTGCCTGGGGGTCTTTGTCATAAATTCTCGCCTAGGCTTATGTGTAGAAAAGTTTTTTCTAGAATTTTTATGGCTCCATGACTTACATTTTAAGTCTTTTATCCATCTTGAATTACTTTCTGTATATGGTGAGAGGTGGGGATCACATTTCATTCTTCTGCATGTGGCTGTCCAGTTTTCTCAGCACTATTTATTGAATAGGGCTTCTTTTCCCTAGTGTTATGTTGCTGTCTGCTTTGTTTTAATAAAAACCCTCAACAAACTAGGCATAGAAGAAATATACTTCAAAATTATAAAAGCTATATATGACAAACCCACAGCCAACATCATACTGAGTGGGAAAAAGTTGAAACCATTCCCCTAAAAACTGGAACAAGACAAGGGTGCCCACTGTCACCACTTCTATTCAACATAGTATTGGAAGTCCCAGCCAGAACAATCAGACAAGATAAAGAAATAAATAGTATCCAAATCAGGAAGGAAGAGGTCAAACTATCCTTATTCAGTGATGATATGATCTTGTATCTAGAAAGCTCTAAAGATTCCACCAAAAGACTCCTAGCATTAATCAATAAATTCAGCAAAGTCTCAGGTTACAAAATCAATGTACAAAAATCAGTAACACTTGTATATACTAGCAATAGTGAAGCTAAAAGTCAAATCAAGGACTCGATACCATTTACAATAGCCATAAAGAAAATAAAATACCTGGGAATATACTTAACTAAGGAGGTAAAAGTTCTCTACGAGAACTCAAAATACTGATGAAAGAAACCAGAGAAGACGCAAACAAATGGAAAAACACCCCATGCTCATGAATTGATAGAATGAACATTGTTAAAATGTCCTTACTACTTAAAGTAATTTACAGATGCAATACAATCCCCTTTAAAATACCAACATCATATTTCATAAATCTAGAAAATTCTGTGCTTCATTTGGAACCAAAAAAAAAAGAAGCCCAAATAGCCAAATCAATCTTAAGCAAAAAGATCAAATCTGGAGGCATCACATTATCTGACTTCAAATTTTAATATAAGGCTATAGTAACAAAGTAGATACATACACTAATGGAACAGAATAGAGAACCCAGAAATACAACCATCTACCTACAACCAAATGATCTTCAGTGAAGTAGACAACAACATACGTTGGGGAAAGGAATTATATTTGAATTTGTGTTTTGTAAGAGAATTCCAATGGGACAATAGGCACGTGCTAGGGGATTAGAATTTTTTCTCTTGCTTGATCCTATCTCCTATTACATCTTTACCTCCCTGAAACAAGTTCCCTGAAATGAGTTCTTGGCTACTTTCTGCTCTCCAACTACCCCCAGCAGGGCTTTGACTATCACAAATAAGTTATCAATATTCATTTGTGTGCAAGATTTTGTGTGAATATAAGTTTTAACTTCTCTAGGGAAAATAAGTAAAAGTGACATTGCTGACTCTTGTGGTAGGTATATGTTTAACTTTATTAGAAATTATCAGTCCATTTTCCAGACTAGTTATACCATTTTGCATTCTTGCTAGCAATGTGTGAGAATTATAGTTCCTCCACATCTTTATCACACTTGATATTGTCAGCATTTTTTGTTTTAGCCATTCTAGTAGATATATAGTAGTGTATAACTTTGGTTTTAATTTGAATTTTCTTAATGGATAATAATGTTGAATATAATTTATGTACTCATTTTCCATACTGGTAACCTCTTTGGTGAAGTGTCTGTTTGAATTTTTATCTATTTTTTAATTGAATTGTTTATTTTACTATTATTTATTTCTAGGAATTCTTTATACTTGTCAGAGACATGACTTGCAAATATCGTCCCCTCATCTGTAACATTTTTATTTTCAGTTTCTTGATACTGTCATTGGCCAAGCAAAATTTTTAATTTAGGTACAGTTCAAGTTTTCAAATATTTTTCTTTTATAGTTCATGTTTTGTGCCATTTCTAAAATTTCTTAGCCTAACCTCAGGTGATAAAGATTGTCTCCTATGTTTTCTATTAAAAGTTTTATAAATTTATGTTTTAAATATAGGTCTATGATATGTTTTGTGTTAATTTTTTTGAAAGGAGTAAGGTTTAGGTCTAGGTATGTGTTTGCAAATGGATGATCCATTTTTCCAACAGTATTTATTTAAAAGATCGATCTTTCTGTGTTTAAGATGCTTTGGATCTTTGTAATTAATCAAATAGCCATATTTGTGTGTATCTATTTTTTGTTCTCTTCATATTTGTTTATTCATGTGTCTATCTCTTTGCCTATGCTGCACCATCTTCATTACTGTCCATGTCTATTAATAAATTATTTTTTAATCAAGTAAGTTTGTTTTACAACATGTTTTCTTTGGACAATTGGTGTTATCAGAGGCCCTAGTGAAAAGATTTGATTTGGTTGGGATGGGAGAAATGGCTAGAGAGAATCTATTAACATGTATGGTACCCAGGTGCATATGGGACCTGGCTTCCAAGACTTGTGGCAAGCAATACCTCTAGAAGTGGGTAGATACTAAAGATACTAAATATTTCTCACTTGAAAATGGACATTAGTCATATTTTGTGGAGTTTTGACTTTATATGCAGTCTAATTCTTATGAAATACTGAAGGACATCCGATGCAGATATCTGTAACACTTTTTCTACATAACTTTCTTTTTTTGGAACCATTTATTGAAACTTTTAGCTGTCTTTTTTATGCCAGTTTCCAGAACCTCAACTCAGCAGGTCCACCAGACTGTGTTTGGGTTTTCCTAACTGTGGCTATCATCTAAACTGTCACCAGGAAGAAAACCTGGGTGACATTGGGACTCATTATCTTTTTTTCCTTTTCTAGGGATAAGAATCCATTGTCACTGTTATATTATATAGTTGTTTCATATATTTTTCTCATTTTCTAGTTGTTTACAGTAGAAGGCTAAGTCCAATACTTATTATTGCATCATAGCTAAAAGCAGAAGTCCTTTCTTTCATTTTTAATCCTTTTTAATAATGTTAGATTAGACTTGTGTGTATGCTTATGTGTATAACAAATAAAATAATTATAAATATTTACATACATATATTTGTACAAACATAAGATTTCAACATGTGATTACCAGATGTGGTAAGGGTATGTTAACTTTCCAAGAAACTCTTTTGTAAAACAGTTTTACCATTTGCATTCTCACCGCTAATGTATGAGATTTCCACTTGCTCAACATCTTGGTTTCATCAGTTTTTATTTTTACTCATTTTTTCCATTCTATAAGATATAACTTTACTTTGCATTTCCCTAGTGTCTAATGATCTTGAACATTTTTCATGTACTTATTTACCACCCGTATACCTTCTTTAGTGGTGTGTCTATTCAAATCATTGAAAATATTTTTAACTGGGATGTTTCTTTCTTATTATTGAGTTTTGAAATTTCTTCATATATATATTCTATATAAAAATCCTATATCTGATGCAAATATTTTCAAATATTTTTGGCCAGTCTATATAACTTGTTTTTTTTCCATTCTCTTAACAGTGTCTTTCAAAGACATATATTTAATTTTGATAAGGTTCAACTTATGAATTTTTTTAATGGATCATGCTTTTTTGGTCTTATCTAAGAAATCTTTACCTAAAGCAAATCACAAAGATTCTTTCCCATGTTTTCTTCTTGAATGTTTCTAGTTGTATGTATTACACTTATGTATGTATTTATTTTGAGTTAAATTTTGGTATGTATCAAAGTATTCATTTTCTTTTGGTTTGGTTTTTGCATATAGAGATTTAATTTTTCCACCATCACTTCTTGAAAAGACTGTCCTTCTCCATTCAATTGCCTTTATATCTTTGACAAAAATTGGCTAACTATATTTATGTGAGTCTATTTCCTGTACTCTATTCTATTCTGTTCCATTGGTCTGTCTGACATTTCATAAATATTGCATTGACTAGATTATTAATGTAGTTTCATAGTAAGTCTTAAAATATGTTAGTATAAGCTCTACATTTTGTTCTTTTTCTTTTTGCTCTTCTAGTTTTTTTTTCACTTTCCAAATAAAATTAGAATTTTAGAATTAACTTGAATTTTAGAATTAACTTGACAATGTCTATCAAATCCTACTTAGATTTTTTTTGGATGTGCTTTGAATCCATAGATTATTTTGGAGACAAGAGAGAAGTGCTACATAAACCATATTAAATCTTCCAATTCATAAATACATCTGTCGTCATTTAGTTGTCTTTTTTATTTGGTTCATCTGTGTTTTGTAATTCTCAGCATATAAGTCTTGCACATATCTTATTATATTTATATGTAAGCATATATTTTGGGATATAAAATTACAACAGATTTTTGTATATTGACCTAGTAAACTGCAATATTGCAAAAGTTTTGGTAACTTTTTTATTACCAAACTGTAACTTAAACTCTTTGGAGTTTTCTATGTAGACAATTATTCTGTCTGTGAATAGAGACAGTTTTATTTCTTCTTTAAAATTTGTATGTTTTTAATATTTTTAACTGTATTAAACTGCCTAGAAAATTCCATAGTATTTCAAACAGGAGTGATGAGAGCAACATTTCTGCCTTAGGCTCTATCTTAGGTGGAAAGATTGTCTTTCATGAGTTAAGCACAGTGTTAGCTAAACCATTTTTTGTAGATGTTTTTTATCAGGATAAGGATGTTCTCTTCTACTCCTAGCTTGCAATGAGTTTTAATCATGAATTGGTGTTGAATTTGGTCAGTTTTTTTTTTTTTTTTTTGTATCTCTTAAAATCAGAGGTATGTTGACAAATGTTTAACTGACATTCTGGGAGGGGAAGCTATAAATAGTGCTGCTATAAAAACATTCACATATAATTATTTGTGTAAGTATCTATCTTCAATTCACTCCAGTTTTCTTTTGATTAGCATTAAAATGATGTGGCTTTTCCAAGCTTTTACATTTAACCTATTTGTGTTTTTATATGTTTGTACACAGTACATAGTTGAATCTTGTTTTGTTTTTTTTTTTCAACCCGTTGAAAAAATGTAATTGAGGTACTTCAATCATCTGCATTTGATGCATTTTTGGTACTTTTGAGTTGAATCTGCCAAATAGTTATTTGTGTGTTGTGTTTATCATCTTTTCCTAATACCGTTCTTTCTTCTGTCCTGCCTCCTTTTGAATTAATTTCATAAATTATATGATTCCTGTTTGCTTTTTGCTGACTCATTAGCTATGCCCACTGTTTATAGGCTCATTTAGGGTTGATAAAATATATCCTTCACTATCACAATCTACTTTCAGTAGTTGTATACCACTTAACATACAGCACAAAAATCTTGAAACAGTATACATTAGTTACTATACTTCATTCTTGGATTTCACGTTATTGTCCTATATTTGTTTCTATCTGCGTTATAAACCCCGCAATACATCATTATTATTTTTCCTTTAAACTGTCAATTATCTTCTAAAGTAATGTTTAAATAAGAAATCAATTACATTATATTTACCCATATAGTTAACACTCCTAATGCTTTTCATCTTTATGTAGATTTATATTTCCATCTGGTATCATTTTCTTTCTGCTTTAAGGACTTCCTTAACATTTCTTCATTCAAAAATGAATGCATGGGGGGCTGAGCAAGATGGCTAAATAAAAACCACCAGCAATCATCCCTCCACCTGAATATCAAATTCAACAACTATCCACACAAGCAAACACTTTCAGAAGAACCAAAAATCAAGTGAGCAATCATACTACCTGCTTGTAACATTATATCAAGGAAAGAGTCACTGAAGAAGGCAGTAAATATAATCGTGCATTGCCTACACAACCCCTCTCCTATGCCCCAGCAGTGCCATGCCAGCATGCCAAGCGAATAGAGAATATGTGTGCCTGGGGGAGGGAGAGTGAAGTAATTGTGAGACTTTGCATTGAAACCCAGGGCTGCCTTGGCACAGGGGAATACAGAATAGGGCAGAATTCTGCAAGTGCCCATAGAAGGAACATTTAGACTAGCCTGGCCAGAGAAATCTTCTGCCCACAAACCTGAGTTTTGGCTAGCCCCACCACCAGCTGGCTAAAAGCAGCCTAAGGCATGAACTAAAATTGTAAGGGAGTTGGGCCACAAAGGCTATAGGCCTTGGAAAATTCTTCTGGTTATGCTGGCTCAGATCCTGTGGACTTGGAGTGCACATGACCCAGTGAAACATCAGGAGTGGTGGCCAAGCTAGTGGCTGTGTCACTCCCTCCTCCTAACTACAGGCAGTGAAGCTCAAGGAGTCTTCTTTCATACGGGGAAAAGAAAGGAAAAAGTCCAGAGGACTTTGTTTTACAACTTAGGTACCAGCTTAGCCACAGTAAAACAAAGTACCAAGCAGAACCTGAAGCCCTTTAGTCTAAGCCTTTGTTCCCAAAAGGCATTTCTGGACCCACCCTGGGCCAGAAGGAAACAAGCTGCCCTAAAGGGAAGAACGCAGTCCTGGCAGGATTCACCATCTGCTGACTAAAGAGCCCTGAGGTTTGAATAAACATCAGAGGTAGCCAGGCAACAGTCATCATAGGTTTGGGGTGAGAATGGGCTGTTTTCAAATGTGACCTTGCACGGAAAGCCATGAGAGAGTGCCCACATCACTTCTTCTCAATGTCCAACAGCTCAGCACAGAGAATGAGGGAAGAAAATGGGAGTCATTGCCTGGAAATCCAGGGAATTCTACTGTATCTTTCCTAATTCACCAAGGCAGTACCACCAGGAGTCTGCCAGAGTCATTACTGGGCTTGGGGCATCCTCAGTGCTGATATGGTTTCAGTGACCAGACTTAGATCACAACACTCAATTCCCTTTGAATATCTGGAAAACATTCTCAAGAAGGATGAGTTCAAACAAGCCCAGACTGTGAAGATTAAAATAAATCCCTAACTCTTCAATGCCCAAACATCCACAAGCATTGAGAACACCTAGGAAAATATGACCTCACTAGAGAAACTAAATAAGGTACCAGTGACCAATCCTGTAGCAGTGGAGATATGTGTCCTTTCAGACAAAGAATTTAAAATAGCTGTCCTAAAGAAGCTCAATGAACTTCAAGACAACCACAGAGAAGGAATTCAGAAGCCTATCAGATAAATTTCACAAAGAGATTGAAACAATTTTTAAAAATCAAGCAGAAATTCTGGAGCAAAAAAAATTTAATTGAAAAACTGGACAACACAAGAGGTTCCAACCCACTGTCATTTCTTAAAATTGAGTAATATTCCATTGTGAACCAGGCAGGTCCTGCATTTGCATTTAACTTATTATTTTTTTAAATGACTGTGCTTAACCACAAGGTAGCAAAATTCATGAAAATTTATCATTCAGATCTCATGAACACACCATTTTCTCTGGCCCGGCTAGAACTTTGTGGGCTACCATAGAATTCAGTAGTCACTGGAGGCCTGCACACCCACTATGCTCCTTTTTCATCGAGTTTTCCCCAGTGAACTCTGCTGCTGCTGAGTTTGCCAGGTGAGTGCTGCTTGATTTTTGCTCTCATTTTCACAGTCAACTATGAAGGAAGTCTTATTTTTTTAGGAGAATTTTGTTATTTTTATTTTTAATTCACAAATAAAATTTTTATATATTTATCATGTACAACATGTTGTTTTGAAATATGTATACATATGGAATGGCTAAATATAGCTAATTAACATTTGTATTACCTTGTGAGAGAAATTTTAGCAGAAGTACATCATTGGGTCATTTTTTCTCAAGTTATCCAGAAATGAAAAAATTAAAAAAAAAAATTTTTCTTTATTTGAACTAAAACTTATATAAAGATTGCAAGCACATCAATCTTAAAAATACAGATGACATTTAGGCCTATGAAATTCTACATAAGTGAAATTAACTTTCAGTGAACATGCAAACGCAAATACAGATCCCAATTCTCTCACAAGAAAGATTGGTATAAAACTTTGTTAAATGTTTTAAGTGTGAGTCACACAAGTTCACATCGAACAATATCTTGAAAAAAGATCATGCCATTTTTTTCCCCCTTCATTGTAGGCAGTGGTATACAAAACATTAGAAATTGTGAACTATGTGCTGATTATATGAGTATCAAAGGTCACTAATATGTCTAGTTACTGTTTTACATCTATGACTGAGTGTATTTGAAAAAATTAAAAGACACTTTGATTAAGTGTTTATAATATAAAAGATACCTTTGAATACCATTTCTTCTGACTCAAAGTGTATGATTAGGAACTATTGTTGACAAAATATTTTCCAGCCCTTCCCTCCCCAATTTTTTAACCTCAGAGGTAAGGTATGGCTGACTACATTGGTTCCAATTCCCGTAGCAGCCACTGTTGGAACAGGCATCTTAAATCTCTGACCCTTTATTATCAAAATGTGGTCGATGACCAGTAGCATCAATTTGTTAGAAACACAAAATCTCAGACTCCACCCTAAACTTCTTGAATTACCATCTGCACTGCATCAGGACTATCATGATTCTAATGCAAATTAAAGCTTGAGAGTCACTAACCCAGGCAGTATTCCTGAAAGCAGAGCCAGTTCAAATAATTGTTATATCTTCAGCACCTATCAGTGTGCCTGGCACTTGCATACACTCATAAATATTTTTGAGTGAATGAATACACATGTATCTTGCCATTTATATTAAACCGAAATAAATTATTTTCTGGTTTTTCCATCTGTTTTCTTTATAAGCATTGTCAAAATTGCTTAAAAAGAATCCAGAAAAGACAATGGAAAATCTCTAGCACAAAAGTAATCAAATTTCAAACTAATCTGAAATTATTATTACAGAATTGTCAATTATAACCAAATATTTCCATTAAGTATAATTTTATTTAAATCTTATTCCTTTATTTTGGATGGTATATTAATATATTGTCTTAATTTTTGTGATGTTACTTTATGCTCCCATGAAACATTTATTTTAAGTATAATTTTGTTATCTAATTTAAGTGTTTTCAAAGTGCTTAATGTCAAATCACTTAGAGTTTTTATAAGAATGCAGATTCTTGGACTTACCCTGCACATACTGAGTAAAATATCAGAAATACACAATTAAACACTTACCTTCAGTAATTTTGTGTGTCAAAAAAACAAAATTTCAACAAATTGTGTGTTAAGAAATTATTTGGCTTTTATTAGCAATTCATGAACTGGTCAGTATTCAGTATACAAAACACACAGATGCTCCACTGGGCGTGGCAGAACAGTTGTTTCTTTTAAGGTAGTTTTGAGCAGGAACAAGGAAACAGCAAAGTGCTAAAAGAAAATTGGTTAACATCAGGTTACTTTCCTTGCATGGGTTGAAGCAGAAGGGACTTTTTTATATTGCTCACTCAGGTCAACTGGGACGCTTTTGATTGGTTGCTACCAATTTTCTGTTTGTTGGAAAACTGGCGTATTCGTGAATGAGGCTATCATCTCGCTCTGGATTTCTTGGAAGGTCAGATCTTACAAGTGAGTAGCACAGATTTTGGTTTACTGACATGAAACTTTAGTGTGAGTGATTCCATTGTGGGTTGGTCCATTGGGGCCTGGTGCAGGAAGGCAGTACAAATCAATGGCCTCCATACATTTTATTTAAAATGGATAATTCCTACTGTTTGGAAATCATTTAATCTAATGTAAAAATATTACTTTTTAGCAGGAATTCTTATGATGAAATACATATGCAACTATTTTTTCTTTCTCTAGTTGGCTAATTCATGTAAATAAATAATACTAACCTAATTGGCCAAGCTTTGGTGGTAATCTGACTATGACAGGTGGCAATTACAGTGCTCATAAAAGCTCCCTTCGTAAGACTTAATTAAAAGAGAATAAACCTTAGTTTAAAATAAATGCACAGATACTTTAGAGTGACATATTAATTAGAGCTTAAAATTATAGTTTGCCTTAAATTTAGATCATGTTGAGTATCATTCCAGCATGCCAGACTTCTGAAATGTTTTGCTGATATTTAAAGAGATAACAAAACAAAAAAATATTTCTCACCACTTAAAGACTTAGATTCTCTTTTTTTTTCACTTATTCATCTTTATTTTTCCCCAGAACTACTTCTAGTGGTTTGTAAAATCAAAGTAGTCAGGTTGCCCTAGAGGACGTGCATATTGATAGATTAAGGATATAGTAATTTAATCAAATGTTGTAATTGTTTAAAGTGTTTTATGAGTATTGTTTTTTTAAGATCATCTTTTTTTTTACCTCAGTGGGATAATGAGGGGAGATGTCCAATTACCTTCAGAACATACAGAGCAGAATATTGATTCAGTGACTCTAAAGAATGAACAAAGTACATGCAAATTCATGAATATATACCACCACATTTATGTACTGTATGCATTCATATAAACAGGCCCTCTCTCTTTATTTATAATATACATTAACATTTTATTATCATTCTACTTCACTAACTTTCCAGAGTACCATAAAGACTTAGAATATATTTGAAAGTGATAAGTTATAAGAATATTTATTTATAAGTCAATTTGTTTCTTTATTTTCTTTATTTTTAGGGCTAAGAGAAAAAAGTGTTCATAATGGAGAATATTGTTTATTAGTGTGATGGTTGATTTTGAGTGCCAACTTGACGGGATTAAGGGATACCCAGATAGACAATAGAGCATTGATTATTTTTAGTAGATGTTGAGTCCATTCCTCTTCTGCTGAAAGACATTTGATTAGAATTATTAGTCTGCCCCAGATTTATCAGTGAGGTTATTTCCAGAGGAGATTGACATTTTAATCTGTGGACTGAATGGAGAAGATCCACCTTCAATGTGAGTGGGCACAATCCAGTTGACTGGGGGGGTCCCATGGAACCAAGAGGTGGAGGAAGGATGAATTCTTGCTCTCTTTTCTGTAGCTTGGATATCCTTCTTATCCTTTCCTTGGACATCAGAACTCTGGGTTCTTTGGCTTTTGGACTCTGGGACTCAGCAGCATCCTAGGCTCTTGGGTCTTAAGCATTGGTCTGAGCGGTACACCACTGGCTTCCTTGGCTCTGAGGACTTTGGACTGGGACTGAGCCATACGACTGGCTTCCTTGGTTCTCCAGCTTGCAGACAGCCTATTGTGGGACTTCTCAGCCTTTGTAATCAAGTGATAAAATGCCCCTAATAAATCCTTTCTCCTCTCTCTCTCTCTTTCTTTATATATATATATATGTACGTATGTGCGTATGTGTGTGTGTGTGTATATATATATATATACATATATATATATATGTATATAGTCCTGTCTCTCTGGAGAACCCTGACTAAAACAATTAATTATGTGGTAATGATTTGAACTTGTTACTTAAAAATCACATGGATTTCTCTAAATTTTATTATCTGATTATCATTCCCTGTAGTACTGCTCACGTATTATATTATGTTCTATATAAACACTTTTAGGAAGAAATATTTCTACCTGCCACCAGTATCGAAATAATACATGTATTTTAGAAAACTACTTAGAAGGGTCAAAGGAAAAACACGATTTTTAGTATGTTAAACAGCAATAAAACAATTGAAACTGCAGACTGAATGTGCTTGGTCTATGTTATTAGAAGCTGTATTGAAAAATTTGAGATAGTTACGTAAGATACAAGACACATTTTTGTCCTTCTAAGTGAAATATGCTTACAATGCTCATATGAGTATAAACATGCTATGTCTAATATATGATGTATACAGCCTATTCTTTTATATAAGTTAGAGACCTATATTTTGATATTTGTATAAACTTTCATTATTAATAATTACATAATTTTCAATACTCTATAAAATACTTTCCCTTACATCATCTCAGTACTGGAAACACCTATTCTGCTATGCTCATTTCAATAAGGAGTAAATTAATTCTTGAAGAAGTTAAGTAAATTAACTGCTCAAGGTAACACAGTCAATGACTAAAAACAGAGGGATTCATTTATTCATTTGAGATCTGGGTTTTCTAATAGGAATCCTGGTATTCTTGTATTGCATTACAATTTCACCCATTCCATCAATAATGTAGTGCAGGCAAGTCTTCATCATTGATTTTCAACAAATGATAGCTATTTCTAGTCATGCTCTTCTTTGTTTCACTTCCTCTCAAGACAGTAGAAAGACATTTGAGACCTTATTACTAGAAGACTTGTGGCAGTCTTCCAAAGCAAGTGGTACAAAAGTAAGATTCAGAATAGAGCCTTTGGAAGTCTGTTAGAATAAGATTGTAATAAAATAAAAGAGAATTGGAAAGCAAAATTTCTGGCTTTATATTCCTGCTCTTCACTTAAAAACACTTTAAAGTTGGGGGCATTCATCCATTTGTGTGTTGGTTTCCTCATCTGTAAAGCATGGCTGAGAATATGGGACTGACTTGCCTTGCTGTTGTTACTGATATGGAATGAGGAAGGGAATATTGAAATTATTGTAAATCATGAAAAGTTATAACTTAACAATGGAACCACAATGTTTGCCTATCCAGTGCTCAATTTTCAGACTTCCTCTCTGTTCATTCATTTCCAAGATGATCCTTTATCTCTAAACACTCTCGCTCTCCATGGTGCTCATTTTCAAAATTGTATTTCCAGAGTTCTATATCATATAGACTAAAACCCTAAGTGTGAGCATGTTTTACCACACACACACCTTGTCTCTCAATATTGCCCACCCTCTCTCTTTCTCTCTGCATTCTTGCTTCTTGAACAACCTAGGTACTCTCCTGCATCAGGGTCTTTGTTTTCTGCTCTGCTTCAAATGCTCTCACTCACGACATCAACTTGGCTGTGCCCTCACTTCTTTGAGTCTCCTTTCACAGGTCACCTTCTCAGAGAAGCATGCTTAAAAAGCATGCATAAAATCACACTCACCTCCCCTAACCCCTCTCTGTCCCGCATCACTCTGTTTTATTTTTCTTCATAGCATAAATCTCCATCTAGCTAGAATATTACATAGTTGTTTATTTTTGGATAGTTTATATTCTCCCTTAAGAATATATTGAGTACACGAGCAGAGATTTTTGTCACTGTCCCATCACCATGACTTAGTACATAGAAGATACTTAAGAATTATTTATTAAATGAATTATCAAGCAGAATGACATCACATTCTGGCAAAGTGGCTACTTAAGAGTGGATTCCCCTAGTTATATGGCAGTGATCTAAATATTTAGATATTTGTGGACTGTATCGCTTGAATCCCAGTATGAAAGAGGATGGAATTGTTTGCAGATGTCTTCCTAACTTAGATGCTAAATATTGATTGCTTATTGTGTGCTGTAAGTGACTAGATTCACAGCCAAAGAACTATGATAATAATATCAATAAAACCCCATTATTTTATATGACCCTTTTTAAATATCCAAGAAATAGAATAAATCTTTACACATATTTTTCCCAACCGTGATGAGCAGCCCTACAAGGCTCGTGTATATCTCTCCATCTTAAGAAGACAATGTTAAGTTTCAAACACCTTAAGTAACTTGACCACAAGTTAACAAAGCTTTTAATCATTAGTATTTGGATCCACGCTTGTCTAACCCCCTGTGCTATATCCCATGCCCCATTGCTTGCTATTTTATCTTCAAGCAGGACATATGAGAACAAGATGCAGTTATGCTAGAATGTTCTCACAAAATCTATTAGATGAGATTGTATTGGTTCATAGGCTTATTAATTCTAGCAACCCATAATGTTCCTAAACTTGTCTTTAGACTAAGAATCATAAAATGTTAGAGCCAGAAGGAATCTCAGAGTTATTTAGTCCTATTGTCTTATTTTATGTATCTAGAAAGTCTGGTTAAGAAACATTGTTTCACTCAAAATCACATAGCGCGTTGCCCAAACCCTTCTAACTCATTGGTCAATGTTGACTACTTTGGGCCTTTCCCAATGCTGATTTGCATCATAGAAGATAAAAGACAAGATAGACTATTCTCAGTTGCACTTTTATAGGTTACTTTGGGAGAAAGTGAACAAGACTTTCACTTCAGGGCTAGAGAATTGACTATGCATACTGTGGAAACTGCTTTTAGTCTCTGGCTAACACAGCTGATACAAAGCTTTAAGGTGTTACAAATCATGGTCACAAATCTCTTGCAGATATGATGGCAAATATACTACTTTAAAATGCCAACAGTGTCCATATAACAGAGTAATAAATACTATGAACTAGAAGCATATGTGCCCTATTACACATACATACTCACACTCACTAACTAATAAAGAATTTAATGTAAAAACATAAAATATGACATATATGCACTTGGTTTACCATTTTTTCCACTTAAACATAAAAGTCAATTATTACCATTATCTGGAAAAAATTGTCAAATGATAAGCTAAATATACTTTTCCCATATTTACTTACAAATTCACTTTAACTGACTTGCACTTGATCACAGCCCAGAGTTATATAGTGTAAGTACAGTAGAGTTAGTTATTTTTTATATGCTCAATCAGTATTTGAACAAGATGTTCTATTGAAACAAGCCTTAAGTGACTGTGAAAATCTATATTGTGGTCAATTTATGTGCTGGCTTTATATACTTGTATTTCTGAAGCAAATATTGAAGCAACTTTCCAACTATTTAATTGCTGGAATTTCTTATTCTAAATGCTTTTGAAAAGTAAAGAGAAATAGAAATAAGGAATTTTGCATTTTAAAGAGCCAGAAGAGTTATAAGTAAGTATTTTTAGAAATCATTTTCCCCTTACCTACCACTATAAAATTGAGCTGTTAATTTATTGAAATGTATAAGGTTTATATTATCTATATAAATACATAAATGCTTTTATTGATTTCATCTTTGTTTTATAGTACACAGTTGGAGTTTGGAATACTGTGTACAGAGTTTGATAGAAAATAAGAAACATAAAACTATAAGTATTTTTCTTTTTATGTTAAACAATGATAAAAGCAAATTTAGGTTTTAGAAAACAAGCACAACTAGAGATCACATTGTCATTAGAATTGCTGTTTTACATTATAAAGCAATGTTTTTGTTCCTTTCTTATTATTTAGGATATATTTTGTTTGAATACTACACAATCATTCTCTATCCCACTTGGGACAAAAGAATAAAAGCCAAGATCAGTATAATAAATTACTAAATAATAAGGGTTAAGAAAAATGTGTTTTATCAACATTGGAACTGTTTCATATTGAGTATTCTAAATGCCAATACACATACTTTCATTTTCTAGGCATAGTGCTATTTAAATATGATTGTTTGTGGATTAGCCAGGAAACCCTATGCCTATTTCTCAAATTGTTTCTATGAGGGAGGAGGAAGAATTCTGAATAAAAAAATAAATTAAAAACCAAAAATCTCTGGTATCTTTCTGCTTCCAATCCATTCTTAACATAACATACACTCTGATTTAAAGCATGATACACTTTAAAGGCATTTTTACATATTGTAAATTTAAAAAATAAAGGACATATTATTCATTAAATCATGCCAACTATTTTCCCAGATATGTCATATAAATTATTCATTATATCCTTTGTTTATTCTCTATTTACACCCAAAATTTCAACTTTCCATTTTGACTTGAAATTTTACTATAATCCCTGCCCATTAAAATTTCATAAATATTCCTAAAAAAAAAAAAACCCTTTTCTTTTTTTCTTTTTATTAGCCAATCTTAAAGTTTAAGGTTATTAGTTGTTTCCAATGAGAAATAAAATGAAATGTCTTGGTAGTAAAAATAAAGAATCAACGGGGGAATGGAAAAATATGGATAGATTCAAGATTCATTCCAGAAGTAGAATCAATAGCTAAATAATGATTAGATATGGAGCATTTGGAGAAGTCAATTCTTACTGAGATTTAAAGATTGGGTGACTTAGAAAGTAGCTGTGACATACACATAATTGAAAAGGTTAGGGCATGTGTTTTGTTCAGGATTGGGAAAAGAATTAGGTAGGACTTTGACATGTCGAGTTTGTCTTGTCCGTGAACCAACTGGCAAATAGTTAGATGTCGTTTAAATCTCAGGGGAGAGATCAGATGTCAAGATATATAGATTGCATTCAATTCAACAAATCTCTATTTACTAATTATTCTGTCCAGGGAATTTTCTGAGAAATGGGTCCAGCATGGAATAAAATGGTGTCTTTCCTTGGAGCTTCCTCTTTCTTAATAGGGAGAAATACATGCAGTTACTTATACAGAGTTATATGCAAGTATGTATAATACACTATGAATATCCACATTAAGAAGCAATTTAATTTGCCTTGGTGGCTTGGGTAAATCCATGGAAAGCCATAGTTTTACAGATAATTAAGTTGGCAACCAAATTGCTTTATCACCCTTGCCAGTCATACCTACTGTCTCTTCCTATGCAAAAAGATATTTTAATGACAACATGACAATCTTCTGTGCATGCTATTCCCTGTGACTCCATTTTTTCTGAACAATTTCTTCTATCCTTATAGACTTTGCTCCATAAGTACCTCCTCATTAAGATGTTTCTTACGCTCTTAGTTTGAGTTATGTTTCTTCTTATGAGTTCTTATGTAACTTTGCAATCACTAATCTTATAATATTGTTAAACAGTGTTAAAATTATCTGTTTGGTAGATCTCTCATTAGGCTGTGAGCTAGTCAGTGGGGTGGCTGATTTTATTTCTGAATACCTAGAGTAGAGTATAATACTTGAAATCTATGAGAAGCTTGATAAATATTTGGAAAACATCACACTCATGGATTGGAGACTCAACATTGTTAAAATGTCCGTACTACCCAAAGTAATTTACAGATTTAATGCAATGCTCATCAATACACCAATGTCATATTGCACAGATCTAAAAGAAATAATTCTACGCTTCATTTGAACTAGAAAAGAGCTCAAATAATCAAAGAAATCTTAAGCCAAAAGAAGAAATCTGGTGGTATCACATTATCAGACATTATACTACAATGCTATAGCAACCAAAACACCATGGTATTGACACAAAAATAGAGACATAGACTAATAGAACAGAACAGAGAACCCAGATATGAAACTATCCGCATATAGCCAACTGATCTTCTACAAAACAGACAACAACATACCCTGGGGAAAAGAAGCCCTATTCAATAAATGGTGCTGGCAAAATTGGAGAGCCACATGCAAAAGAATGAAACAGGAATCCTATCTCTCACCACTCACAGAAAAAATAATTCAAGAAAGATAAAAGACTTAAATGTAAAGCATGAAACCATAAGAATTCTAGAAAAAATGTAGGAAAAACTCTTCTAGACATCAGGCTAGGCAAAACATTTATGACTAAGATCCTGATGATATTTTGATAATTACAAGAACAATAAAAATAAATAAATGGTACTTGATTAAATTAAAAAGCTTCTGCACAGCTAAGGAAATAATCAATAGAGTACCCCCATAATATCCTGAAATAAATAAATAAAAATAAAATAAAATAATCAAAGAGTAAATAGACAACCTACCAAATGAGAGAAAATAGTCACAAACTATACATCCAATAAAGGGCTAATATCCATAATCTACAAAGAATTCAAATAAAGCAGCAATAAAAAACCAAACAACCCCATTAAAAAGTGGGCAAAAGACATGAACAGAAGTTTCTTAAAAGAAGACAGACAAATGGTCAACAAACATATGAAAAAAATGCTCAATGTCACTAATCATCAGGGAAATGCAAATTAAAACCACAATGAGAAATGACCTTACCCTAATTAGAATGGCTTTTATTAAAAAGTCCAAAAATAATAGGTGTTGGCATGGATGCAGAGAGAAAGGAATGCTTCTACACTGTTGGTGGGACTGCAAATTAGGATCGATACAACCCCTATGGAAAACAGTACGGAGATTTCTTAAAGAACTAAAAGTAGACCTACCATTTGATCCAGCAATCCCACTATGGAGTATCTACTCAAAGGAAAAGAAGGCATTTTATCAAAAAGACACTTGCACTCGAATGTGTATTGCAGCACAATTCACAATTGCTAAGGTGTGGAATCAACCCAAGTGCCCATCAATTCATGAGTGGATTAACTAAATGTGGTATATGTATACCAGAGAATACTACTCAGTCATAAAAAGGATGCATTAACGTCTTTTGTAGCAATTTTGATGGAACCGGAGACCATTATCCTAAGTGAAGTATCTCAAGAACAGAAAAACAAACACCACATGTACTCTTTACTAAATTATAACTAACTGAGGGGCACACATGGGCACAGAGGGAAGTAAAAGTTGCTGGACATCAAGTAGAGGGGTGGGGGGAGGAGATGGGCAAAAATCTTCCTAATAGGTACAGTGAACACTATTTGGGTGATGGGCACTCTTATAACCCTTACTCAAGCATTACAAAAGCTATCTATATAACAAAAACTTTTTTATTCCTTTAATAGTTTGAAATTACAACAATTTAGTGTAGAAAAAAAATTTTAAAAAAGGGACTCAAAAGAAGAGGAAAGTAAAGAAGATCAACGAAGAATGGCAGAAAGACCCAGAGTGAAAAAATTCTTAAGACAGAGCCTAAACTTGTTGGCTCACACCTATAATCCTAGCACTCTGAGAGGCTGAGGTGGTAGGATTGCTTGAGCTCAGGAGTTCAAGACCAGCCTGAACAAGAGCGAGACCCCCATCTCCACTATTAATAAAAATAGAGAAAAAATTAGATGGGCTTGGTGGCACGTGCCTGTAATCCCAGTTACTTGGGAGTATGAGGCAGGAGGATCGCTTGAACCCAGGAGTTTGAGGTTACAGTGAGTTAGGCTGATGCCATGGCACTCTAGCCCAGGCAACAAAGTGAGACTCTGCTCAAGAAAAAAAAAGTGCTTTTATCAGATCTATGGCTAATATCATACCCAATGGTGAAAGATTAAGAGCTTTCTCACTTAGATCAGAAATAAAACAAGGATGCCTGCTTTAACCACTCTATTCAACATTGTAATGGAAGGTCTAAACAGAGGAATTAGGTGAGAAAAAGAAATATAAAATATCCAAATTGGAAAGAAGTAAAATTATATTTTTTGCTGATGATATGCTCTTTTATATAGATAACCCTAAAAAAAATCAACAAAAGAGCTATTAGTGCTAATAAACAAATTCAAAAAGTTGCAGGGTGCATACAAAATCAACATGTAAAAATCAGTTGTATTTCTACATACTAGCAATGAAAAATCTGAAAATGAAAGTAAGCAAATATTTCCATTTAAAACAACCTCAAAAAATTAAGCATTAATTTAACCAAAGAGGTGTGAGGCTTCTATAGAAATTATAAAATATTGCTGAAAGAAATTAAAGAATATATAAATAAATGGAGAGATATCCCATGTTTATGGATTGCTAAGATGACAGTACTTTCTAAAGCATTCTATAAATATAATGCAATCTCTAGCATTTTATTCAAAAAATGTAAAAGCTAATCCTAAAATCATATGGAATTGCAAGGGTCTCTGAATAGCCAAAACAATCTTGAAAAGAAAAAACAAAATTGAAAAACTTGCAATGCCCCATTTCAAAATTTACTACAAAGTTACATTAATTGGCTGGGTGTGGTGGCTCACGCCTGTAATCCTAACACTCTAGGAGGCCAAGGCAGGAGGATTGCTTAAGCTCAGGAGTTCCAGACCAACTTGAGCAAGAGGGAGACCCTGTCTCTACTAAAAATTGAAAAATTATCTGGGTGTGATGGTGCCTGCCTATATTCCAGCTATTTGGGAGGCTGAGGTAGGAGGATGCCTGAGCCCAAGAGTCTGAGGTTGCAGTGAGCTATGATGATGTGACTGCACTCTACCCAGGGTGACAGAGCGAGAATCTGTCTCAAAAAAAAAAAAGCTACATTAATCAATATTAATATTGTTTGACAGTGGTATAAAGATAGACATACATTCAAATGGAATGGAATTTAGAATCCAGAAATAAACCATACAATTATATTCAAATGATTTTGACAAGGGCGCCAAGACCATTCAATAGGAAAGACTATTCTTTTTAGCAAATGGGGCTGGAAGTACTCAATTTCCACATGCAAAAAAATAAAAAGTTGGACTCAAGCTTATACCATATATAAAATTAACCCAATCTTGTCAAGACCTAAATGCAAGAGCTATAACTAAAAAAATCTGTGTAGAAAACATAATGATAAATCTTAATGACCTTGCATTAGGCTTTGGATTCTTAGATATGACATCACAAGCACAAGTAACCAAAGAAAAACACTGATAAATTTGGACTTCATCAAAACTAAAAACTTTGCACATTAAAGGACATTATCAACATAGAGAAAAGATAATCTACAGAATGGAAGAAAACATTTGCAAATAATATATCCAATAAAAGTCTAGTATCCAGAATATATTAACCACTCTTACAACTTAACAACCAGAAGTCTAAAAACCCAATTTTAAAAAATAGCCAATTACATGTGATAGATAATTTTCCAAAGAAAATACATCAATAGCCAATAAGTACTTGAAATGTATGATTAACATCGTTAATCATCAATGAATTGCAAATCAAAATTATGATGAAATACCATTTCACACCCACCACTTTAATTTAAAAAAGTGGAAAAGAAATGTCCCCAAGGATGTGGAGAAAATTGAAACACATGTACATTGCTGATGAAAATATAAAATGGAGGACTGGGAAGGATGGCTCATCTGTAATCCCAACACTTTGGGAGGCTGAGGCGGGAGGATTGCTTGAGGCCAGGAGTTCGAGACCAGCCTGGATGACACAGGGAGACTGGATCTCTACAAAAAATTAAATAATTTAGCACTTAACTGGGTGTGGTGGCCTGTGCCTGTAGTCCCAGCTACTTGTAATCCCAGCTGCCTGTAATTCCAGCATGAGGATTGCTTGAGCCCAGGAGTTTGAGGTCACAGAGAGCTATGATTGCACCACTACACTCCAGCCTGGGCAACAGAGTGAGACTCTGTCTTAATATGTGTGTGTGTGTGTGCATAAAATGAAGCAGCCACTGTAGAAACAATTTGGAAGTTCCTCAGGAAGTTTAACAAAGCATTACCATATAACTCAGTAATTTTACTTGTAGATATATAACAAGAAGAATTGAAAACAGGCATTCAAGCAAATAGTTGTACACAAATGTTCATAGTAACACTATTCCTAATAGTGTTAGTAGAAATAACCACAAATGTCTTAGCCTATGTTGTGCTGCTGTAATGTAATACCTGAGAATGGGTAATTTATAACAACAGAGATTTATTTCTTATAAATCTGGAGACTAGGAAGTTCAAGGTCCAGGGACTGGCATTTGAGGAACACCTTCTTGCTGCATCATCCCATGGCAGAAGGTGGAAGAGCAAGAGAGGGCAAGAGAGGGAGGAGGGAGAGAGATAAAGAGAGGGAAGGGAGGCAAAAGATGGCAAACTCATCCTTTCATAAGGAATTCACTCCTCAAATAACGGCATTAATCCGTCATGAGGGCAGATTTCTGAAGATCTAATCACTTCTTAAAGGTCCCACCTCCTAACATTGTAACATTGGTGATTAAGTTTCCAACACATGCTTTTTGGAAGGTACATTCAAACCTTAACAGTAAATTCCATCTCAATTAAAGAAAAAAAAAAGAATTATCAGTGACCTTTGAAGGAGAATTGTTAAAGCTAATCGGAAGTAGAAGTGAGATAACTGTAAGTTCTTTGGCAAGTGATTTCAAGTGTTTAAGCCTCAGTTTCTTGCCCTATAAAGTGGAAGAAATAAGAGTAATTTATAGGGATAGTTTAAGAATTTATATAAGGTAATAGATAGGAAATATCACATTGCACCAAAAGAGTAACTATTTGACAAAATTTTTATGTCATAAGTACTATATTATTGTTGTTGAAAAAATAAAAAGAACGGTAGTGAGGAAAGACAGGTAGTCATAAAAATTTCATAGACTCACCTTTCAGCAAACTTAGTATTAAAGCAAGGGAAAAAGAACATATCACAATATAGGTAATTGTTTTTGAAGGTTAGCTAAGATGCAAGAACATGGATAGCCATAAGGGGTAGAGAGAGTTGAAAGAGAAATTGAAAATGCAAATGAGAGAAGAGAAAGTTAATAGAGCAAGTTCTAAGAGGAGGTGGAAGTAGATGGTATGATAGGGAGGTTTGGAAACGAGGAAGGACAGTTCTTGTTCCCCCCCCCCAAAAAAAAAATCACTCAGGGAGGCGAAAAGCCGCGGTCCCCGAGGGATGGGGGTCCGGGGACAGGGTGTGTGCCCCCGTGTGGGGGT
>CAUYRT010015685.1:0-12820 GCA_963574885.1 Lepilemur ruficaudatus | reverse complement strand
AAAAATGTGTTGATTGTAATGGTTCCTAATTGGTTAATAAAGATGTGCTTGAGCCTAGTTGCAATGGTTTAAAATTCAAGGTCCAAAACTACAATTACTTTTGCACCAACCTAAATAGATCCTCAACAATGTCATGAAGTTTTTTGTCTAGGCCTGCCCTTGTGCAGTTTTCTTCACCTGGTATACTCCCCTCTACCCCAAGACCCTTGCGTTGTCTTCTTCCATTTATCCTTCTGGATTCTTTTTAGATGTCATTACATCATTTCTTTAGCTAGTCCATCTAACAAGAGAAACTTCTCACTACTCTATACCTCTTACTCTGCTTTGATATTCTTAATGTCATATGTTTATGTATCTATTGTTCGTCTTTCTCTTGCTAGGATGTAAGACCCATGAGGGCAAAGATTCTGCCCATTTTTCTATTACTAACTGCCCCATAGTAGCTACTCAGGAAATATAGTTGAATGAATGAATGAATTGCCCAAATTTCAGTTTAGGGCATCATTTCTTCCTAGAAAATCTTCTGTGACTTCCCCCCAAATAGGATAAATGCCTCTCCTAGGTGCTTACATATAATTCCCCTATGATAGTACATTTATGATTTATTAGAACTCTTATTAAATTTTCTATCTTTGTCACTAGACTATAAGTTTCTGATGGCAGGTACCATATATATTTTGTCCACAGTTAAACCACTTCAGTAAGTATTTAATTAATGAAAGAAATATGCTTGAAATTTTATATAATTGAGATAGTGCATCTCTCCTGAACCTATGTGAAGAGATAGTTTCAATATTATATGAATTTTGACTTTATGTTTTCAGCATGATAGCTCTTAAATCATGGAAAGTAATTTCTTATATGGCCTCTTGCTTTACGTCCTTTGATTTTGACTTGACTTCATTTTTACTTTTGGAGCCTGTTGAGAAATTATCTGAGCACCAGTCTTGAATGTTCTATGGGTGATAGAATAAAAGGGCTAGGCTACAGGAAGATCAGGTGTGGTGCACCTCACTTTATGCAATCTATATGTAAGAGCCTTGTTATAAATTGCTTTGTTTTATAAATTATGATAACTTCAAGAGATCCTTTGGTAAATCCACTAACAAAATAAATAATCTTTGTGCAAAATATATAATTGCTTCATTTCTTATCTGTTGTGCAAATCTGGATATTTATAATAACAACTAATGACAATAGCATACTTATTCTAATTCACTTTATTGAAATCCTACCAGTGACAATACATCTAACAATTTCTGTTGTATTTTAGCTTTGTGTAAGAGTATCACTAGTGTATCACTAGACTGTAAGCTCCTCAGAGTGCTAATTCATTCTTATTTCCCCAGCTCATAGCATTTTGTCAAACTCTTATTGCATATTTGCAAGTTAAAATTATCCATTTATTCCTCAAACATCTATTAACCTCCTGTGAGGTGTCAGGCACTAGGGTAGATGCTGAAGATTAAAAGACAATACATAATGCTTCCTTCTTGGGGAACTTAGTTTAAAAAAAGAGGCAGACATTCTTTTTTATATAATTTGCAAATGTGGTGGGATTGGTGCTTCAACGTGGCATAAACACAGGATGGGAATGCAAAAGGGAGTATGCTCAACCTTCTGGTGGTGGTGAGTGGTGGACAGAGAGGAGGTGGTTAAAGAAAGCATCCAAGAAGAGAGAAGAAAGAATGTAGAAAGGAGGAGAGGGGTTAGTGAAAGTCAGAGAGAACATGGGTAAAGGCTTGAAGCCATGAGGTGAAATGGTATGTCCATGAAATTTTATATGCTCCAAATTGACAAGGAATAAAAGGCAGATAATGAGTTTGGAGAGGTAACCAGAAGCCAGATCATAGAGCGCCAAAGAAACTGTGCTACAGACTTCAACCTTAAAGAAATGATGGTTTTTAGTAGGGAGGTAACATGACGGAAAAACTCAGACATTGGTGTGGAAGACAGATTACAGAGGGGTGGGGTGGGTGGAAAACGAAGCCAGGAGTGTCTGCTAAGAAGTTCCACAGCCCAACCAAGCAATCATGATGGCTCAATGGAACACATTTTGGGAGGCAGTAGACTCAGAAAAACTTAATGATTAATGTGATACAAAGGAGAAAGAGCAATCTAGGATGACACCTGGCTTCCTTTTTTCGGTGACTGGTTGCCATACTCAGCTTAGGGACCATAGGATAAAAGGTAGGTTTAATTTCAGTTCTACCTATATTGAGCTGAAGTGTCTCAAGGATGACATATGTGAGCAGTGAAAGAAATATGTGAAAGAAATATTAATGGAATTAATGGAATAAGTGTAATGGCAAGATGAGAAAATGGAATCAAGGATCATGAGTACAGGGCGAGGAAGTTAGCTTTGAAAAGGAAAAGGGACATTTTTTCAAGCAAAACCAGCGTAAAAGTGTTGGTATAGAAACTGATATGGATAAATTTATAATTGTTTAGACTCATTTGATTTCTAGTAAGTTGAAATGCTCTACGTTTCATTTGCTATCTTTTGGAGGAAGTTTAAAGGAAGTTAGATATAGACTCACCTTTTCACTTTTCTTTTTCTAAGATATTGTCAGATTGATTAATTTCATCCATAACAGCAAGTCAAGCGTTATTTCTTTGACAACTCCCACTTGTTTTCCCATCATTACACAATCTGAAAAGGGGGGTTGCATCTTTGTTGATGTCAATCAGCAAAGATTAAAGTGTGTCGGAAATCTCGAGCTCTGCTTGCGAGGTTCTGCCCTCAAAACTTAGGCTTGTGAATTGAGTTTACTTTCTTCAGGTTTCTTAAAAAAAAAAAAAAATGACTCATGGCTAACAAATGCATGCTTTTTCCTTCTCCAGTTTTCCAAGGACAGACTTTAGGGATGTGTCCAGGGGATGCTTAACAGCCCCTATTCTGTTCTTCATCCTTAATTATCCATCTGGTTTCTCAGACAATTTATTATAGTCTGACAAATCTCAACAGATGGGCTGTAGCAATGAAATGGGGATAGGAGATGGAGAGGTTAAGCAATGGCAGAAGCAAAACCCAAACATATTTTATTTAGTTCTTAAAGCATCTCCGAGAAGTGGGCATTGTTATTATTGTTGGAGTCTGAGAACCAGCTGCTGGATCAGGCCGGCGTAGGTACAGGTTGATGATGGCGGGGGTGGGGGTGGGGGTGCAGGCATGTGTTCTGCCTGTGTGGGTTCACATGCAGGGAATGATGCATGTTAAAGAAGGGCATATTCGCATTCGAGGAGGCCACTGTCGTGATACTAGAGGAGTGCAAGAGGTGTAGAGGCAGAAGAGTCATATTTAGTTATTTGGTGTACAAAAGATGATACTTTGGACTCATCAGCCAAAGAATGAAAAGATAATTTCCTATTTCTCCATCCAGAGGATGGGATAGTCAGAACCTACATTCTGGATTTATAAGTGCTCTTGCCCCAGAGGAATATTGTCTTAGTCTGTCTGGGATCCTATAACAAAATACCATAAACTGGGTACCTTTTAAATAGCAGAAAATTATTTCCCACCATTCTGGAGATCTGGAAGTCCAAGATCAAGGCACTGGCAGATTCCGTGTCTGGGGAGGGACTTTTTGGTTCATAGATGTGACTTCTCTGTGTTTCCTCACATGGTAGAAGGAGCAAGCTAGCTCTCTGGGATCTCTTTTGTAAGGACACTAATTCCATTCATAAGGGCAGAGCCTCCAAAAGCTCCAGCTCCTAATACTATCGCATTGGTGACTAGGCTTCAATATATGAACTTTGGAGGGACACAAACATTCAGACGATAGCAAACATTGTAAGTGTTTTTATGTTTCAGAGCTGTAAGTTGCCAGATACGGTGACGCCAACTGAAGACAATCTTGCTATAGAATCTTTATTGGTGAGGTCCGGGATAGGAATTGCAAACTCTAATGACTACAACAGCCAAGCAGGTAAAAAAAATGAATGAAGAGAGCTGGGTGTAATACAGTAAGGAGTGGTGAGGACTGTGGAAAACTGGAGAACACATGCTCTACCTAAAGTGCTACTCAGTTACTACCCACTTTGAACATGCAAGCATGTGGGCTCAACTGGTCAGGTCTTTTGATTTACTAATAGAAGTTACAAACAAAGAATTCTAAATGTAAAATCTTCTCATTTTTGATGTTGGCACGAATTTAATAAACTACTTTGTGGATCAAACAGACGTCTAAGTTAAAGTGAATAACTGATCCTTTGGCTCCTCGTCTGGACCCTTCAAGAAGGTAAACCTGGGTCATTCGAGAAAGGAAGGAAGTGGCTATAATACTATTTCCAAGGGAAAGGGAAACGGAGGACAGGAGAGGGAGGAGGAGTAATTACGGGGCTCCCTAAGACTGGGAAGGCTGCACAGTGACAGTCTCTGCACGTGGTTGAGACCCATGTCCTATTCCTCTCTACAGGAGTCCTTGGAGATTTAAGTACAAAGCCCTGTTGGATTGGAAATGTTAGTAAAACTTCCCAAGGCAGAGGCTGTGTTAGTAAGAATGGAGCCACTACAGGGGAGCAAACACCTGCCTTCATACTGACTGTAGGGATGTGAACAAGACACATTGAATTATGAGGACTCTGGGTTGAAAATTGCTTTCCCTTACCTCTTCTGAAGTGTTGAAACCCCTAGGTTAGGAAGGGAGGGGATTGGAGAGGATGGGTAAACTCATAACTAATGGGCGTGGAGAGCACTGTCTGGGGGTTGGGCACGCTTGTAGCTCTGGCTTGGGCGAAGCAAAGGCATTATACGTAACCAAAATGTCTGTACCCCCTTAACATTCTTAAATTTAAAAAAAAGAAAATAAATAAATAAATGGAAAACACACACATAAAAGTAACCTAGGGGAAGGAAAGGTCGCCGTAAAAATGACCCACATTTCTCAATAGCTTTGGGCAGAGGTAGGGCTTAAAGTGACTGTACCGTGACTAAGGGAAATAAAGGAGTATGTCATTCCTTACACTTCAAGGTCAGAGCGAAGACAGCACTGGGTTTGTGGCAACCTCTGAGTAGTCCAGCTCCACAGAACTCATTTCTCAGCCATGTTAAGAAAGAGGTCATGGCAGAAGCTGAAGGAGTGACTTCTTCTATAATTCATGAGACACGTAGCCACACTGTAGGGTCTAGAGTAATAACAATTATGTGGAAAGATATTCACTGTGGTCTGAATGTGTGTGTTCTCCCAAATTCCTATTTTAAAATCCTAACCCTCAAGGTGATGGTATCAAGGTGGGGCCTTTGGGAGGTGATGGAGGTGATGAGATCATGAGAATGCAGCCCTCATGAATAGCTTTGGTGCTTTTATAAAAGAGGCCCCAGAGAGCTAGCTAGGCTTTCTGCCATTTGAGGTCATGGTAAAAAGTATCCTCTATGAATCAGAAGTGGGACCTCACAAGACACTGAATCTGCCAGTGCCTTGGTCTTGGACTTCCCAGGCTCCAGAACTGTAAGAAAAAAATTTCTGTTGTCAATAAGCCACCCAGTCCATATGGTATTTTTTTATAGCAGCCAAGACAGATGAAGGCAACATTCTTCTCAATCCCACTGAAAATGTCCTTAAAATGCCACTGTTGCCTTGAGTACCTGACTCCAGGAAATGAAGGGCTGGCAGCATGAGAGGTGGCTCTTTGAAATGTTAAGAGAGTCTTTGGAATGAATATCAGAGTTTTATTGTCAGCAGTGAAAGTAGAGATCTTCAGGGGGTAGGAATGACAGAGCAGAGCACCATTTAGTACACTGTAGCTAACAGACATGGTCTTGATGTTAGTTGAGACACACCTAGGAACTTCCAGAAAGAACTGGTTGAGATTTTAAGGAGGTTTTATTAAAAAACAGAAGCAAAGCCAATGAGATTTTAGTGTCAGTGTGACCCATTGTACTTACACACTAGTGACACCTGAGGTTACTTTAGTTATATGAATCATACACACAGTAAAGTTAAGAGATTTGCCCTAGATCACCTCAATTTTTTGTGACGAAACTAAAATTTAAGGTCTGGACTGCTGACCTTAAATTTAAGGTCTGGACTCCTGACATAAAGTTCACCACCTACCATCTTCAGTCCTTGCACCCAAATTTATCATTTTTTAAAATCTCGAGTATAATACTTCTTGGGAAGTATCTCAAAAGGAGAGATATGATCACAGATACTTTGAGATTACTTAAAAACTCATTGGCTGTACCTATTTTAATATATGTTACTACAGTTTGAACACTTGAAACAGAATGGTTTATTTACAATTTAACAAAAAGCAGAAACTAAATGGAGTGTCATAATATAAAGGCCATGATCACGCATAATAATAGCTCACTTTTGTAATTCTAGCACTTTGGAAGCTGAGGTGGGAGAATCGCTTGAGCCCAGGAGTTCGAGGTTGCAGTGAGCTATGATCACATCACTGCACTACAGCCTGGGAAGCAGAGCAAGACCCCATCTCTAAAAATTGAATAATAATAGTAATGGTAATAAAGAAGAATATAAAAGGCCCCATTTCTAGAAAAATATTCATGAAATGTCACATAAGCAGATAAAAGGCAGAAATCAGAAAATCCAGATTCTCAAACACTTCAAAAGGTGAGCAGTTGTGATGAGTATGAAAACCCAGGTTCACCCCTTGCAAGGAAAGGGAGACACTGCGTGCCCTCCCTCCCTGGATACCTAGCTGTGGTGTGGGTGTTGATACCCTCCCAGGTAGCAAATTCCTTCTCTTCAGATTCAAAATGCCAAATTTTTCCTTTGAGTTAAAGGAGGAGCAATATTTCCATTGCCCTTCAACATCTATTCCTTGATTTAATACTCTCTAGTCCCTGCTGTCCTGTAACCCCCAGTGACCACTCTTGTTGTTCTTGATATTGATAAGGAAAACCCGCATCTATTACTTGGCGGTGCATCAGCCACTGGAGACTGATTCCCCACCCCTCACGGAAGACAGGCATCAGCATAACACTGAACCTATTACGTGATGCATCAACATAATACTAACCTATTACCTGGCGGGCATTAGCAACCTGATACCCCACCCCTTGGACTACCCCAGCTTAATAAAAATGGGGAAAATCGGGTAGGAGGGGCTCAAAATTTGGTGGTGAGACCCCTCTGAGCACGCTGGCGAATAAGTTTTGATTCTCCAACTCTCCGATTCTCCGACTCTCCATGTGCCGCTCGGTTTGTCCTCGGGACCACCTGCTGCAACACTAGCCATAACAATATTCTGGCCATTTTCGTTTTTTCTTTCCCTCATCCTTCCTAGATCACAGACCTGGATCATTCATAATGCAGGTGATTAGAGCATCTTATTACCCAGACTTGCTTAATGCTTGTTTTATACCCTAGAGTACTTTGCAACGGGCCAAACACTCAGTAGGTGCTTTTGATTCATTTTTATACTCCTTAGATTTATGACATTAATCAGCTTCCTAAAAGAGAGAGGCGTTTCAAAGAAGTCAAATGATAACCTATCCATTGGGAAGTTATGTAAGAAGAAGTAGCTTTTTAGTTTTCAGGTGCTGCTATCACCAAGGTACATTCTGTCTATATAAATTCACAAACCATAATCAATCCCATATTGTATATAGCAAGCGCGGCATTTGTATGCAGCCTCAGTCTACTGCTCCTCATTACTGAGGTCTGCTATTGTTCAGGCTGATGAATTACAAAACATTGTGTCTCCCACGAAAACATTCCAGCACGATACAGATGCCTGAATAATTAAATTGCTTTACTCCGGATTGAATGTAGATAATCAACACAGGCTATTTTGAAAACCACAAACAATAGAAAGAATGAAAGGAAGAATCTCATTCAGAAGAGTTAACTTCTGGATCTCAGTCTCTGTATCCATTAAAGTATAATGACTAGCACATAGTAGACACGCAGTAAATGTTTGTTGAATGAATAAATGAATGCATGGATGGGTGAATAATACATGAATACAATAATGATTGCTCTGCTTAATTCCAGGGTTGTTATAAGGATAAACTGAAATGAAAACTGGGAATGTACTAAAAATATATTTATTATTAAATAGTCTCAGATTTATTTAGATCCTGCCTCTGGCATGTATAAATTATGCCATTTTGGACAAGTTACTTAACTTTTGCACAGGGCCTAGCCTGTGGTTGGTTCTTAATAAAAAAGCACTATCACCTGTGGAAAGGGTAATGTGTACTGCAAGGTTGTCTTTCTCGTATTTGTCATCTGGTACCTTTTTAATCTGATGAATGTTTCTCTGTTTCCAGCAATCCATATTCCACACTCTGTTTGTCAAGTGACAAGGAAATAATGTATTTTATGCTATAAATATTTCCCCTCCCGAGCGCAAAAGTGAAACATTCTAGAAACGCAAAAGATAATAAGTAGGATATGCAAACCACTGATGAGCTGTTGTCATACGCTGGCTATGGGGGTTTAGTAAATAATTCTTCACGAAGCTCATTTTGAGCAGGGAGCTGCCAGTCATCTTCACAGCTCAAGTGTTTAATGAGCCGAGTTTTGTGATTTAACACCAGGCATTTAGGATAGGGCCAGCTATATGGTTCTGAATCGTCACATAGTCATAAATATCCAATACCCATTATCAAATGTTGTTGAGTGGAATGTCATTCACATGAACTCATTTGTCATTTTAGGCAGTTTTTAAGACAGGGAGAAGGTTTCTACCTATTCCACAAGTTTATTTAGTTCTAAGTACAAAGGGCATTTGAAAGAAAATGAAGCAGCTGGTACATATTCATGGATATAAAAACACTACCTTTTTCTGGCCTTCTCTAATGTCTCACCAATTCTTCAATTCTGATTGAAGCCTTTCAAGTCTTAAAGGACATTCTTTCTGCTTTATTTTTACAGTTATCTGGAGACAGCAGCAAATAGGCTGTGTTATAAATAATGTTTCCCCTGCATTTTAGTTTCTTTGTGTCGCTATAATAGAATACCACAGGGAAAGAATTTATTTCTCACGATTCTGAAGTCTGAGAAGTTCAATATCAAAGTGCTGGCATCTTGCGAGGGCCTTCTTGCTGTGTCATCCTGTGGTCAACAGAGCTCAAGAGAGCAGGAGAGCAAGAGAGGGTCGACCTCTCTTTTGTAACAAGCCCATTCTCATGGTAATTAACCCACTCCCGCCATAGCAACATTTATCTATTTATGAGGGCAGAGCCTTCATGACCTAATCACCTCTTATTAGGTGCAATGTGTTTTTTTTTCTTCCTTTTCTTTTCTTTTATTTCAGCATATTACAGGGCTACAAATGTTTATATTACGTGTGTTGCCTTCCACCTCTTCCTCCCAGGAATCAGAGCTACAAGCGTGTCCATCCCCCAGATGGTGCACATCGCACTCGTTATGTATGTGTATACCCATCCTCTCCTCCCCGCTCCCATCTGCCCGACGCCCAATGAATGTTATTCCTATATGTCCACTTAGGTGCTGATCAGTGAAAACAATTTGCTGGTGAGTACATGTGGTGCTTGTTTATTCATTCTTGGGGTACTTCACTTAGTAGAATGGGTTCCAGCTCTATCCAGGGAAATACAAGCGGTGCTATATCACCGTTGTTTCTTATGGCTGAATAGTACTCCATGGTACATTGAATGTTGGGGGACACATTCAAACTGGAACTCCATATACCTGAAGCGAAGCTGTCTGGGGACTAATTTTTAGAGGGAAAACATAGTTAACCTGTGTGAGCGTGGATTTTGCATATCCCATGCCTTCAGAAATCCTTCTCTCACATTGTGAGCATAATTTTTGGTGAGCACAGTTGTAATCAAACAAACAAAAATCCCAAACAATCCAAATGCTATAATTTTAGAATTATTGTTTTTGCCTTCTCTATTTTTTTCTGACTGCTCTTCTAATATAGGACTGCAAATTATCACTTTTTGATTCTTCTAGGCTATTTGCCTCTAATCCTAATTATTTTCCCTTTCATAATTTACTACTTATTTTCTCTTTTCTTCCTTCCCTTCTTTTTTTCCGCAATTTTCTTCCTTTTGCAGCAAACCTAAGTGCCTATAATGGTCATGGGCTGTATGCACAGTGCTGCGGTTGCCCCGATGCATTAGGCAGTGTTTCTCCCTCCTGATGCTCGTAGTCTTGCGGGGGAGCAGTCTCATAATGGAGAATTAACATCTGATGTGTTAATTGAATCTGGAGGCAGTCTAGTGGGGGAGCAGGATTATAATAATTAAAATAACTTAAATTAATTGATTTTAGAAGTGCATTTAAAGCAATAAAGCATCATATGAAAGAGAATGTGCTTGGCTAATATATCAAATAGAAATAGAGAGGTTTAAGTAAAGAACTAAAATTCTTTTCAAATGAAAAATGTATAATCTTTAGCAAATAGATGTTATGGCAGCTATTTCGCCTGCATCATCTATTTTGTTTTGCTGATTGCTAGAGTGTGCTAGGTTCTGTGTGGTTGAGCAATCATGCTGTGATGTGATGTTGTTTGCAATGGACCCTGGTCCTTACTTTTCTTTCCCATTGCCTGTTGGAAATTCAAAGCACCATTACCCAAGTATGTCTGCCTCAGAGGATGACGTATTTTGCAGATAGATAGTCTTGGGTCTGGTGTCTTTTGTCATTTATCTAGGACAGAGAATACAGAGTCATTGAGAATCCTGATAATTCCCCAAAGTCCTAGAAAAGTCTCATATAAATTTCATTTTCTTCCATGTATTTTACATTTTAGATGTGGCCTGAAAGGTTATTTTAATTTTACATTTATGTCTCCAGATAGTTGTACAGTTTGGAAGTTATAATTGGCTTTTTAAGGGAAGCCAGTATGGAACACCATCCTTATAGGAAATCATTTAATTATTCTATTCAGTTTCAATGACTGAGGTTTCTTCTTCCAAATTATGCTGAAATCATTGTCTTTAGAAATCTTGTACTCTGCAAAGAAATCCCAGGATCCCCGTTGTTGGACTCAGTTCTTATTCCTGATATTCCAGTATCCCTAAAAAGGAGTCGGTAGATGGGAAAATAGAATAATTGTCTACTTTTATTATTTTCTACCATCTACTTTTTTGGTTTTAATCTGTTATTCATATTCTGATTCAGCTAATTGCTCTCCAGTCATTCCTGTATTCTAATATTTAAGGTAATATATTCTTTTACTACTTTGGCCACATTCCCCAAGTATTGATGTTCACTCTTACCACTGTCACTTAATTCTAAAGGTTAAAGGTTAATTGTCACTGTTTGAGCACCACGAAGTCTTGAAAAGAAAAAAAAAGAAAAAAGGTTCATTTTCACTGTGACTTCTTTGATATAAACATTTTTCAAAGAGGTGCTCTAAAATTTTTATTTGTATTTGTTTTTGATTTCCAAGTTTATTACATTTTGTTCAGACAGCATAATTTCATAATATACATTCTTTAGTATTTCTTAAAAATTTGTTTTGTGAGCTAGTTACGCTTTTTAAAAATAAATGTTTCGTGTATGTAAAATGAATATGCATCTTCAATTTAGGGTATAAATTTAGATATACACCCTAATTCAATGACTCCTATTTTTATAATAAGAGAAATTTGGACATAGACATAAAAACAGACTCTGAAGAAGTCCTTGTGAAGACTGAAAAAGAGCTTGGAGTTATGCTGCCACAAGTCAAAGAGTTCTAAGGATTGCCAGCAACCACTAGAAACCAGAAGAGGCAAAGATAGATTTAAAATACATATATTTTAATTGACAGATAAAGATTGCATGTATTCAAGTTATACAGCATGATTTGATGTATGTATATGTTTTGACATGATTACTGCAATCAAATTAATTAACATATCCATCACCACATATAGTTAACACTGTGTGTGTGTGTGTGTATGTGTGTGTGTGTGTGTGTGTGTTGTGAGGACACTTACTTAAGATCTACTCCCTGAGCAAATTTAAGTAAACAACACAGTATTGTTAACGGTAGTCACTATGCTGTCCATGAGATTCCCCAAACTCATCCATCTTACAACTATAAGTTGTATCCTGTGGACAACATCTCTGCATTTCTCCCACACCCCAACCCCGGAAACCACCATTCTACTCTCTCTGAGTTCAACTTTTTAAGACAGCTGATGTTGTACAGTATTTGTCTCTCTGTATCTGGTTTATTTTATTTAGCATAATTTTGGGAAGGATGGATTAACAAATTATAGAAGAATGGACTCTTCCCTAGAATCTTTGGAGGGAGCATGACCCTGTGGACCCCTTGATTTCAGACTTCTAGCCTCCAGAACTGTGAGAAAATAAATTACTATTATTTTAAGCCACGCAGTTTGTGGAAATTTGTTGTGGCAGCCCTAGAAAACTAATGTATCAGTGGCCTGTCTTCCACATCTCTTCTCTCCTCAAGTCTTCCCTGGTAATCTAGTACCTTCCTATGAATTTCTTCTTCTATCTTCATTATTTAGGTAACTTCCAAATCATGATCTATCTATTGAGCTCCAGCTCTGTATTTCTCACTTTGTTCTCAACAGCATCATCCAGATTTTCTACTGGAGCATCACATTCAACATATGGAATCCATCATCTTCCTGCTAAACCTGAGTTACCCCTTTCTGTTAGTGGTCCCACCACCCTTCTAGTTACCCAGACCTAAAGCGTAAGGGTTATCCTTGGTTCCTCTGCCTTCCTTTGCTCATCCTGCCCACCTCTGTCCTACAGACACCCTTCAGCCCATTCTCTGCCTATTCTTATTACAACCTTCACTGGGCTGGCCCTCTGATGGTTTCATTTCTGTTGATCTCTTGCACATATTATTTCCCTTACGCATCCTTAGAAAATTATGTTGCGCAGAGCTAGGATCGTGTTACTCCCTT
>CAUYRT010015683.1:0-14740 GCA_963574885.1 Lepilemur ruficaudatus | reverse complement strand
GCGTGGTGGCTCACGCCTGTAATCCCAGCACTCTGCGAGACCGAGGCGGGTGGATCGCTCAAGGTCAGGAGTTTGAAATCAGCCTGAGCAAGAGCGAGACCCCGTCTCTACTAAAAATAGAAAGAAATTAATTGGACAGCTAAAAATATACAGAAAAAATGAGCCAGGCATGGTGGTGCATACCTGTAGTCCCAGCTACTCGGGAGGCTGAGGCAGGAGGATCGCTTGAGCCCAGGAGTGTGAGGTTGCTGTGAGCTAGGCAGACGCCACGGCACTCTAGCCAGGGCAACAGAGTGAGACTCTGTCTCAAAAAAAAAAAAATTTATTCTTATTAAATTTAACAGACATAAAATTCCTATCAACTTACAGTGGAAGGTTCTTCTTCTTTTTTTTTTTTTTTTTTAGACAGTATCTCACTGTGTTGCCCGGGCTAGAGTGCCATGGCATCAGCCTAGCTCACAGCAACCTCACACTCCTGGGCTCAAGCGATCCTCCTGCCTCAGCCTCCCAAGTAGCTGGGACTACAGGCATGCACCACCATGCCCGGCTAATTTTTTTTTTATATACATTTTTTTTAATTGGCTGATTAATTTGTTTCTATTTTTAGTAGAGACCGGGTCTCGCTCTTGCTCAGGCTGGTTTCGAACTCCTGACCTTGAGCGATCCTTCCGCCTCAGCCTCCCAGAGTGCTAGGATTACAGGCTTCAGCCACCGCACCAGGCCTATAGTGGAAGTTTCTCAATAAACACTTTCATTTTATGTACAGATTGAATAACATATAGCTCACGGATCAATTATAGTCTGCTTACCACACTTTGGGAAGCACTGCTCCATGATAATACTATAGAAAAAATGTGCGTGTTGTAGTCAAATTTATAATTTCACTGTATTTCACACTGTGTTCTGTCATTCTTGATCCTACCCTTTGTATTATCTCCCTCAAGTACTTGGGTAGTCATTTCAACTCTACCTGGGTTTTCTTTTGTAATAACTGCCAAATCTGTTCCCCTCATCCTCATTGTTAACATTTACATTAGCAACGCTTGGAGTGCTATGAAAGGCTTCTGTCTTTTCTTAGTAAGCTTTTTCTCCTATTATGCTACCTGAGTATGCTGTTCTGCTTAAAAATTGTCAGTGGCTCTACATATCCTATATGGAAAGATTTCAAACTCCTTAGCTAGACGTTTGAAGCCTTCCACATATATCCCAGATCTGCCTTTCCAGATTCATTTTCCACCACTGTCTCTTTCAAATGGGTCAGGATGCACATGGGCTCTCTTCCATTTGAAACCTATCACTTCTTTAAGATCCTAAGATTCCTTTCCAGATTCCTCAGGAAATAGATGCATTTATACTGCCTGAAATTCTAACATTTCTAACATGCTTGAAGGCTCATGGAGAGTCCAAACTCCCATCTGTGTATTGGCCTTAAGCCTACTCCAATTGGTGACCTTGTATTGTTGATTCCTTAGTTGATTTATCTAAAATGCACATGTGATTGTGCTACTCCCTTGCTTAAAATCTTTTGGGGGCCCTTAGGCTAAAGTCCTGAGTCCTTAAGGGCTTATAACTTTACTAGTTATATACATCTGACAAAAGGGGTTACTATTATTTTTTTTGAGACAGAGTCTCACTCTGTTGCCCGGGCTAGAGTGAGTGCCGTGGCGTCAGCCTAGCTCACAGCAACCTCAAACTCCTGGGCTTAAACAATCCTTTTGCCTCAGCCTCCCAAGTAGCTGTGACTACAGGCATGTGCCACCATGCCCGGCTAATTTTTTCTATATATTTTTAGTTGTCCAGCCAATTTCTTTCTGTTTTTAGTAAAGACAGGGTCTTGCTCTTGCTCAGGCTGGTCTCAAACTCCTGACCTCGAGTGATCCTCCCACCTCAGCCTCCCAGAGTGCTAGGATTACAGGCATGAGCCACTGTGCCCAGCCAAGGGGTTACTATTAAGGATGGGGTAGTGAGAACTAAAAGGATAATGAACAGGGTGAAAGTGAGATTTTTCACTCAACACTTATATTTTTTATTTTTTAACTGAAAATGTTATCTATTAAAAATTTTTTTCAAAGAATACATTGCAAAGAAACACCAAAGTTAGATACAGGGCTCAGAAGACAACAATTTTTTTTAACTGCTCTATGAGTCAGAAACTTATTGGCAAAAGAAAATAAGGGAAGAATGTTTTGCTTCACCTCCTCTTATGTGGGTAGTAATACTCTAACAGTTCTCTGTTCAGGAATTATGTAATACGAAGATAGGCACCTTTAGAAACAGACATGAATGGAGATCTATGGCTGATGGGAAAGCAAACCATTGGCAGGGAAATCTACCATACAGATTTGGAAGAATTTTTATTCCTTCTTATGTGGGTGTATTCATTCCATTTAAACAACATTTCTTCTCGTTTATTCCTGAAAGGATGTGAAGACTGTCGATTGAAAACACTGGGAAAAGAAAATAAATAAATCTGCTGGCTTACTCTTGGGCTGCTATAACAAAGTACTGTAGACTGGGTGGCTTCTAAATAACATAAATTCATTTCTCACAGTGCTGGAGGCTGGGAAGTCCACAATCAGAATTCCAGCAGATTGTATGTCTGGTTAGGGCAGCCTCCTGTTGCATAGATGGCAGCTTCTTGCTGTGTCTTCACATGGTGGAAGGGGACAAGGCAGCTTTCTGGGGCCTCTTTTATAAGGACTCAAATCCCATTCATGAGAGCTCCACCCTCATGACCTAATCACCTCCAATAGGCCCCACTTCCTAATGTTATCACATTGGTGGGTTTCAACATAAAGTTTTGGGGAACACACATTCAGACCATAGCAACTGCACACCCTAGTGTCATCTTCTGTTACAATAAAATCCTCTGAAATTTTGAATTTTAGAGGTCTCGCTTGTGAAGAGTATCAGATACAAGACTGAAAAGTCTTTACTTTCCCCAGACAATGGATCTGTGAATGTTATTAGACGGGGTTGGGTTTGTTTGATTTGGTGTAGATGGTTTGGTTTTTCCTTTCTCCAAGACTCAGTATACTCCTCTCTAAAAGAAGGAGAACAATAGTCCCATCTTAGGTATTCCATGCCATCTAGTTATTGTGCAATTTGTTCAGACACTCAAATGAAAGAAGATATAATGAAATAAAATCAGTAATATTCAAATTAGGGTGTCCTCTGACAATTACCACTGGCTGAGAGTTCAGTTCTCAGTTTTATAGTTTCAAAAGCTTTTTGTTTCAATACACCAAAGGACAAGCAGATTTGAGGGAACTGACCAAAACTCAGAAGAATCTTTGTTTTTGCATATGGTTATTGTTTCTATTATTGCCTTCTTTCTTTTGAGGAACTACTTTTCTCTCATCAACTTGCCAACTCTCCCTGCTGACACTCACCCCCTACTGCTGGAAGTGACCTACTTGCTGTCAGTCTGGTGGGACCAGCAGCCACAGTATTTAACCGCTGGCCTCATGGTGACCTAGATTGGGCCAAACATAGTATCCCATTCTCTTGGCCCCGGCTGTTTTTTCAAAGGCATGAGAGAGTCTGTAGTGGGCATGTGTCCCAAGCTGGATTATTCATCATCTTTCGTTGAAGGGGCCTTGCTTCTTAGATTACAAAACCTAGAAAGAGGATCTGGTCTCCTCTTCCTCTTCCGGTCTTCTCTTCCTCTTCCGGTCTGATCTCCTCTTCTAGTCTGGTCTCCTTTTCTAGTCTGGTCTCCTTTTCTAGTCTGGTCTCCTTGTCCTTGTCCTGTTTCGTCATCTTCCTCGTCCAGTCTGGTCTCTGTATGGTTTGTCTCTGTAACTGAGTTTTTTTCTCTTAGGGGAAAAACTGAGTTTTGTATGTCATTGAGTCTTCCACAAGCTCAAACAGTGCTGTGCATATGAATAATAATAATTAGGACGCGTACTGTGCTGTTCTGTCTCAGGAGAGTACAAGATATCTTTAGGAGAAGGAGATTGAATTTTTCAGATGATTCTGGAATTTCTGGTCTATGCAATCACATGACTACTTTCAACTTGGACTTGCAATCTCAGAACGTTTACCACCGTGAAAGAGAAGGAAATAGAATGAATGGAAGTAGGACTCTAAGGCACAGCATTAGTGATGGACAACTTCAAGGTGGTCAGTCTAATAATGGACTATTTCAGCAGGAGCCACAAACAGCATCAGCTCAAGTTCCTGAAGGCTTTAATATTTTTGGACTGTCAAGTAGTTACGTTGCTACAAATTCAGCTCCACATCTTGGATTTCAGTTAGGCAGCAAAGGAACATCTAACCTTTCTCAACAAACTCCCAGATTTAATCCTATTATGGTAACTTTAGCCCCAACTATCCAGACTGGTCGTAATACTCCTGTGTCTTTGCACATACATGGTGTGCCTCCACCTGTACCAAACAGTCCACAGGGAAATTCTATCTATATTAGGCCTTATATTACAACTCCTAGTGGTACAGCTCAACAGACACAACAGCACTCTGGCTGGATATCTCAGTTTAATGCCATGAACCCTCAACAAGTCTATCAACCTTCACAGCCTGGTCCCTGGACTACTTATCCTGCATCTAATCCTCTGTCACATACCTCAACCCAACAGGCAAATCAGTAAGGCCTCCAGACCTCTCGTGTCTACATGCTCATCAGTTCACCTACTACTCCACAACTGCCAACAGTTCATTCATCTGGTAGCTCACAGTTTTCTGCCCACAGCCAATATAACATTCAGAATATTTCAACAGGACCTCAAAAAAGCCAGATTAAAATCAAACTTGAACCCCCACAAAGAAACAATTCTTCAAAACTGTGTTATTCTGGACTTTGAACTTCCAGCAGTTCCTCTTCTATCAACAGTCAGACCTTAAACAGAAATCAACTTACTGTTTACATACCTGCCAGTCCCCCAAATACTGATGAGCTGATGTCCCATAGTCAATGTAAGGTCTATATTTCAGCTAATGCCACCACAGGAGATGAACAGGTCATGTGGAATCAGCCCACACTCTTCATATCCACAAACTTTGGAGCATCTGCTGCCTCCAGGAATATGTCTGGGCAAGTGAGCATGGGTCCTGCCTTTATTCATCACCACCCTCCCAGAAGTCGAGCAATAGGCAATAACTCTGCAATGTCTCCTCAACCCAATATAAAATACACTTTCAAAATTACAGTTGCTCCCAATAAACCCCCTGCAGTTTCACCAGGGGTGGTGTCCCCTACCTTTGAACTTACAAATCTTCTAAACCATCCTGATCATTACGTAGAAACAGAGAATATTCAGCACCTCGTGGACTCTATTTGAGCACATGTGGATAGAATAAGTGAAGCACGGAAATTGTGTATGGGATCTGATGATGCTGCCTACACGCAAGGTAATAGTATTAATACTAAAGGTGTTAGTATTAATACTAAAGGTGGGATTATTTTCCATGCTGGACTTATTGGTGTACATTTCATTTCATAGCAGAAATGGGTGTCAACATTATTATTTCATCTTTTAAATGTTGCCCCAAGTAATGTTATCTTAACATTTGAGTGTATTTATATAAATTTTTATTAGCTTAAAACTTGAAGTTTGAATGTTTGTGTTATCAGCTCTTCAGAATAATCAACTGATTGATTTGTTTGTTTGTTAATGTTCATAACACTTTTTTTTCCAGCTAATCTTGTACCTGTGGTGATACTGACTTTCCCTTTACAATTTCTACAAATAAAAATTCATGAAAACACATTTTAACAAGTAACTAGTTGACTCTTGACTAATATGATAAATCTGCCTTCTTTGACCAGATATTTGAAGAATAAAGAATTTCTTCATTTTTCTAATATGACATTTTCATCTTATATCAAAGTCTAAATTGCTGCATGAGTCCTAGAATAATTTGCCTCTAAGAGAAATTTGAATTTTGTTCCTGATACTTGTCTCTTTCAACTTGAACCTCCCTTAAATGTTGGTTAATACATTTCTTTTTAGTTGAAATTGTGAATAAGAATGTTAATTTTAAATCTTGATTGATTATCCTTTTCTGAAATAAGCTAGTTATGGCATAATACTAAATTATGTCTGTATTAACTAAAGCAAAAAAAAATTAATCTAGAAGGACATGAATAGGAGACAGTCTGCAGCTATGTAAACTGTGTATATTATGGAGTTTAGAAGCCTGCTCAGAAAATCATTTTACATTATTGGCATTATGAGTGATTAAAAAAGACTTAGTGCTATGATATTTATTTTCAATTTAAAGAGGCTGATTAAACTTTTGAGATGCTCAAGTATGCAGGACAATTGATAAAGTTTGAAAAAAGAACAGTACAGATTGGAGTGGGAATAGATTTCATAGACCTGAGGGACTTTAATGGAACCTTGAATAATCTGGATAAACAGAGAAAAATGGGGACCATATTTTAGATAGCTGAAATATTATTAGCAAAAGTACAAAAAAGGAAGCAGGCAAGAGCATCAACGTGACTAGGACAGGAGGTGAGTGTCAGCAGGTAGTTAAGTAGTCCAAAAAAATAAGATTCAGGTGTGGGACTCTTGAGACTAGAGGAGGAGAGGGCCCAGCACTTAAGAGGAACTGAAAGAGAAAAAGCAGAGACAGAGAGGCCGAGAAGGGAGAGATGACAAGGACTAGAGAGAGACACGTATGCTCTAGACAGTTGACGTGCCTAACTGCCTTCTATGTAAATAAACCACATGCGATCTATAGCCTGATGACCTGTCACCATGGCTACAGCTGTTCACACCAGGGGTAGAGGTAGAATAGGGCCATCTGAATGCCGGCCTAGTGTGGCCAGAAGATGCCTCCCACGATATGAAGGATTGTTGAGCTGTGGACAGTGAAGAAGCAGCAGATGCAGGGAGCTCTCTGCCCTCTGTCTGATGCCTAAAAACAGGCCATAGATTTGTAAAAACAGAAGGTGCCCTGCCTGCCCTTTCTACCAGGGAGAAGAAAGGGTAACCAGTGAAGATAGATTTAGACCTTCTCAGCCTGGAAATAATACCAGAGGAGTCTGTATTAACAAATTTTACTAACTAGACTTTATCTGCCAGTTATTTGCCTTGCCCCAGGTTGCCACCCATAAAGACTCAGAAGTCCTTTTCCTTTGTCTTCTCACTTTAAAAACTTACTGGTTTTTTGTTTTGTTTGTGTGTGTGTGTGTGTGTGTCTGTGTGTCTGTGTTTCTTTTTTAGACAGTTTTGCTCTGTTGCCCTGGCTGGAGTGCAGTGGTATCGTCATAGCTCACTGAGACCTCCAACTCCTGGCCTCAAGCAGTCCTCCTCCCTCAGCCTCCTGAGTAGCTGGGACTACAGGTATGCGCCACCACACCTGGCTAATTTTTATTCTATTTTTAGTAGAGATGGGGTCTTGCTCTTGCTCAGGCTGGTCTGGAACGCCTGACCTCAAGCAATGCTCCCGCCTCTGCCTCCCAGAGTGCTAGGATTACAGGCGTGAGTCACCACACCCGGCCCCGTATAATGATTTTTGGTAGAAATATATTATTTATGTTAACATGTAATGTGTTTATTGTCATTTTTAAATGAGTTAGTAAATATTTCTACACTTTCTCAATTTTCATTTCTATTAATAATCCATGTATACAAAAGCTCTTTGTAGTCCTTAGTAGTTTTAAGAGCATAAAGGGGTCTTGAGTTGTAAAAGTTTGAGACCTGCTGCACTAGACAAAAGTCAAATGCCTCTCCCTTGGGGCAGTTTTGTTCTAGAAAATACCAATTTAGGTTAGTCCCTGGTTTCTGTCAGAGGCGGGTGCCCTGCTCTCTGGTTGCCCCAGTGCTTGAGCTTATGGTGTGTCCAGACGTACGCAAGAGGGGTGTCCAGACATACGCAAGAGGGGTGTTCTCGAGGCCCAGGACACTAGTGTCATTAACCACAGGAGCTGCAGCCTTCATTCTTCACAAAGGGCTTTAGGATCTAAAACTGGGCCATATAGAATTTCCTTCCTGTGTCTCTTTCTCAGCATTTTCTGGGGAATCACTGAACAAAACCTAACAAGGCCTACATTTACGCCTGATTTCATCACATTCCTGTAGGAGCTTTCAAGCTCCTTCTCATCCTAAGATACTAGTAGCACTCAAATCATCAGGGACTTCTGAGCCAGACTCAGCTCCACATCCATGGGTCACAGCCACTGTCTCAAAAATCTACTGCCTCCAACTCTAGGGCTATGGTGTCCACGCAGGTATAAAATGAAGACATTATCAGCTCTCCTAGAAACCCCCTCATACCCCCTCCCTGGTTCATATTATTTTACTTAGGGTTGGTAATGTTTGCTTTCTGTTATACAGCTATAATTCTTCCAGATGTTTAATTGTGCTTCAGTATTTAGGCAGATCAAATCAGTGCTCAGAGCTATACCTTTCTCATTCTGGAGTTTATTATTTTGATTAATCTCTTGATTGGCTGCATTTCACCATTAAGTAGTTTTTCCCAGAAGGCTCATGGCTCATGGCTGCTATTATGCCTTGAGATAGTTCATATTTTGAGAAGATCTCTCTGTCATCTTTATACTCAAATGATTACTTTTCTGGGTCTAATAGTGTGGGATAACGCTTCTCCTTAAAATTGATTGAACATTGATTGGTTGATGCCTGCTGACATGAAATGCTATCGTGGAGGAGTCTCTAAGGAGAAGGGAGTGAGGAAAATAACAGAGGGCAAAGGAAGAAGGGTAAGCACGGCTGTGGTCTTGGGTAGAATCTTGCTTCAGTATAGTCCCATGGAGAGCTTAGAGCAAAAACAGCATTGGAGTTGGTCCGGGCTTGAGGCAAGGGGTGGGTTTTTTATCCCTCGGGGCGGTCAGTCCCTGGCTGCTGACATCTCAGACAAGGCAGTAGCTGTTCCGCCAAGGCAATTCACTGGGTAGGAGGGGAGCAGTGAGCTCTAGCAGTCAGTGCTCACAGCACTCACAATTATTAGACAATCAGAAGATGTGTACAGACAGATGTGTGAGACCAGCACTATATCTAGATGCTAATAGTGATGATGAAATGAGTCATATGAAAGAAATTTCAGTGACTCTTCAGATGACCATATCTTAGACAGATTTTGTCAAATCTAAGCATCAAGGAATGAACGATATACAAAAGGACAAAAAGGAAATGTGTATTCTCATATCCATATTCAGTCCTTCAACAAGAGGAACCATTAATAATACAATGTTTTATGACAAGATATAGGATCCATTTTGCTAAAAGGCTATATGATAATTTTCTTTCATTTCTTATGACATTTATACACAAACTTTACTTGATAAAATTGGTAAGTGGACAATTGATAAAGGCAGGTGGGTACATGGGTAATTGGAAGGAAATAGATGATGTAGAAATGAAAACAATTCACCAGATTGACCATTCTCATTGGGGTTTATAAATCTAACCATGAAATATTTTACAATAATGGAGCAAAGAAAATGGCTGTCCTCTCCACAACAAAATTATGAATGTCGAAGTTTTCAAAAGAATTGTGTTTTGCAGATTCAAGGAAAAGAATGAGAAGTAATGATAAGCTAAAACTTTTAAATACATAATTGAAATCTGGAAGCAGTTTTTACAAGATGGGGTATGTTCTAGATTCATTCAAGACAGGGCATGAGCAGTTAGTGGCAAGCAAAGGACATCGCCCATTTTCGGCATATGTATTTTCAAAACAGGAAAATGTGGGACAGAAATTTGGGTTTCCTGTGTTTAAATTCTTGTTATTTCAGATAAAGTTGTCACTATCCCTTTATTCTTACTCCTGTAAATCATTCATAAAATTATTTAAAGTATAAACAAAATTAAAAGGGTCCACTAGACCCAGAGGTAAATGATAACAATTATTTTTCTCAGTATACTGAGGGCTAACCCAGTATTGTTCAGAAAGGCAAAAGATTAGAAACTTCTCAAAGGCCCATCAATAGAGCACTGGTAAAGAAAGAAAGGAAGAAAGGAAAGAAAGAAAGAAAAAGAGGAAAGAGAAACAAAGAAAGCTATATTCTTATAATGGAATATTACATTGATATAAAAATGATAAGGAAAATATATATGTACTGCTATGGAATAATTTATAAAATATAAAGTGAAAAAAGTAAGGTATAGAACAGGATATAGAACATGCAATCATTTGTGTTGCAGAAAAGGAGAAAAAGTATGAATTCGCTTAAATATGCATAAACTATTTCTGATAACATTGATTTTATTTTTTCTGTAGAGGGTATCAGCTAGACACAGGCATGACAAGGAAATGTTTCAGCAAAAATCTCTTTGTTACCAAACTGACATCAGACTGAAAGGATAACTCAGAAAAGACATGCTTAGGGTGTGGTCATGTGTCAGTCAAGGAGGCTATACTGTGCTGCAGACGAACTGCCCCCAAATCTCAGTGGCTTGTGACAACCAAGTTTATTTCTCATTTACATTCCAGGGCCATTAAGGGTCTACCAGGGGCTTTGCTCCGCTCACTCTGGGCCCCATGCTGACAGGGCAGCCATAGTCTTGAGTGATGCTGGTTGCCATGACCTCTCTGGAGAGTCTTAGACCTATAACTTAAAAGACTGTTTTTATGTTTTACATATATTTAAATTGAATATGTATATAAAATCTATATTCTGTGTATCTATCCTATCTATTGTAGGAAAACAGTCTGTTGCGTGGCAAGAGCAATGTCATCTTGAAGTAATCCATGTAACCTAAAACATTTGAATCTTTTGAAATTAAAGAAAGAAAGAAAATGCATAGAGCATGCACAGGCCTTTTGCTGCATGGGCATCACAGTCCCTTTAAAATGCCTGACAGAGTAAATCTGTTTCCTTCCAGTTTCCTTTCAAGGAAGTAAGTATTTCATTCTCAGCAGAAAGTTTAGTTTTTAAGAAAAAAACAAGGCCAGAAAGCCAAACCTAATGTTAATTACAGGGGCCATTTGGGGGTGAGGATTGCAAAATAAATTTGTATAAATAAATCCTACCTTCTGATAAACCTGAATGACATGTTTCTAAAAGAAATTAAGTAAAACAAATAATTGACAGAAACAATTTGTGCAAATTAAACTGAAAATCTAATCCGATTACAGAGAGAAAGGACAAAACCCAAATAAAACAGGGCTCCTCTTCTGGCCAATAAATAATGAAACAGTGACATTTGTTGAAAAAGTAAAATTATTACAGATAATTAAATGAGTAATCTTTTAACTAGAAATATTTAAAAAATCTATACTTGTAAAAAACAGTTTAGCAGTAAATATTGACATCAGATATAATTAAACCTATTTAAAGTTCTTCAGATAGATATACTTTTAACATAAAACTTAACATCTTGTGTTAAAGAAATGACAAGTCATCTGCAATGTACTAGTACTAAAACAACATTTCTCAATTTTCTAGAGAATATCTTATTAACAAAAATCTTGCCTTATACACAAACATCAAAAAATTTCATTATAAAATATTTAACCGTTAAGATCATCACTTTTTTTTTTGGCCGGGCGCGGTGGCTCACGCCTGTAATTCCAGCACTTTGGGAGGCCGAGGCGGGTGGATTGCTCAAGGTCAGGAGTTCGAAGCCAGCCTGAGCAGGAGTGAGACCCTGTCTCTACTAAATGGAGAGAAATTAATTGGCCAACTAAATATATACAAAAAGATTAGCCGGGCATGGTGGCACATGCCTGTAGTCCCAACTACTTGGGAGGTTGAGGCAGGAGGATCGCTTGAGCCCAGGAGTTTGAGGTTGCTGTGAGCTAGGCTGACGCCGCCACGGCACTCTAGCCCGGGCAATAAAGTGAAACTCTGTCTCAAAAAAAAAAAAAAAAAATCATCACTTTTTTCAGGAAGATGATTTAAATGTTAACAGAACATTTATTACAGTGGTATGTTATAAATCACTTTAAGAAAAAATAGGTTATTGAGGTTTAAACTGAAATAGAGTCTCCAGTTTTAGATCTCAAAATAAATAAAAATTAAGTGACAAGATAACAGTATGGATTTATTTTTATGTAATAAACTGGAAAAACTCTAACTAAAAAGGGTGACTCTGGTCACTAAAAAAATTTAAGGAGATGCACAGGCTGTGCCAAACAGAATCTAACAGAAGATTTTTTGAACTATGGACCAGATTTTTATGATCATGTGATCGGCTTCCCTGGGCAAGTACAGGCTGGGCTTGTTAACTTCTATTTGTGAAGGCCAGTTCTGCAACTGGACACAAGAGGCTATGATATGTATCTGCTGAATGACTGAATTAATGAAATCCTTGGACTTTTTTCTAATTTGGGATAACTCTGGCATTGCTTCAGATATTAACTGACCAATTTAAAAAATGTCTAACTACTGTAACTGCCAACCACTTCATAATCAGATCAAAAGTGGTACACAGCAGTGTTATCCACTGTAAAGAGGACCACACATGTGAAAGTATTTTATAAACACTACATAAATATAAGGTGGTATTATTCCAAAGATTATTATAGTTGAAAATTGACTAACAAATCTTTAAAGTATATTTTCATTTCCTAATTTTATACCTGGGAAAAGTCAGGGTTACTGGTCAAATATTATAACTTTTCTTAACTTTTCCTCCCATGAATCCCGTGAGGTATACAGGAGGACACTGCGGGATGGAGGCCTTTGTACTCTGCACTGTGGCCCAGGCCATGTGGATGAATCTGAGCAGGCCAGGCCTGGCCCTAGCAGGGGAGAGTTTCACTCCTGACTACAAAGGGGTCGCAGCTCTGCAAAGCCATGTTGTCCAGGCAGAGTGTAGATTTTCTGACACCAGCCCTCCTCACCTAGCCAGGCCCTGTCTCCCTTGCAGCACTTAAGTGCAAATACCCTAGCCTCTCAGGCACTGCAACTTTAATCCTAGCAATTATTGCTAAGGGAGGACAAGAAGCTTCAACCATTGCAATATGGACCTTGATTGTTTTTAGGAATAAGCCGCCTATAACTGAAGGATAACTAAAGAGACGACAGGCCTTGCTTTGCAATTCTTAACAAGACAAGACAAAAATGACTATCTACAAAAACTGAAGGGTAGAAATACCTGGAAATTTGGATGTTATAGAATAAAACCACCACCAAGAAACTTTTTTGGGGGCCAAGGGAGCAGTGGGAACAGGATCTCACTCCATAGCCCAGGTTGGAGTGCGCAGTGGCGTCATCATAGCTCACTGCAACCTCAAATTCTTGAGCTCAGCTCAAGTGATCCTCCTACCTCATCTTCCCAAGTAGCTGGGACTACAGGCACATGCCACCACACCTGGCTAATTTTTCCATTTTTTGTAGAGACAGGGTCTCATTATTGCCCAGGCTGGCCTCAAGCCATGCTTCTGCCTTCCCCTCCCAAAGTGCTAGGATCATAGGCATGAGACACTGCACCCAGCCAACTACCTAGAATTTTTTAAATAAGAAACCTCCATCTCCAATCTCAATTCAAATACATGAAATAAATGTAATTAGGAAATAAGAGAAAAGGACACACACCTGTACCAGTCCTTCACTGAGTTTTCTAAGGGGCACAAGTGTAGTGGCTTAAAGGGCCTCCTCTGGTCACAGGCCTGGCTCTGCCTGACACTTTTTTGCTGTGGGATCTTGAACATGTACCTTAACCTCTGTGAACCTCATCTTCAATTTCTTCTATGAAATGGGGAGTATCTACTCCACTAGACTGTGGATGTAGTGTGTGTGTATATATTATAAATACAGATATACTCATTTTATACTTATAAATATGTACATATTTAGGGTTAGGATTATATATAGAGAGAGACATATTTATAATTGTACAATGGGTATATCTGTATATCTATAGACATCTATCTTGGCACATAGTAAACGTTCAAATAATGGTACCTGATATTTTTATCAACAATAGTCTTAAGATGACCCAAAAAGGAGCACAAAGGAGACAATTAAATAAACTCAAGGATTTTAATGATGTGCAAGGTTTTATTGAAAGAGCCCATTACAGAACAAAGTGCATGGACACAAAGCTGCCTTTCTGAACTGAGCTGCAAACCCCTGTGCTTGGGGCTCATAGGGGAAAATACCTGTTAACATTTGTTGGGAAATATGATTGAAGAATTAATGAAATGTCGCTCTTAAGATCATTATGTTATTGTGTCGCCCAATATTGCTATATTAAAGACAGAAACAGGAGTTTGCAGGGTTTTGCCCTGAAAGGATGTGTGAACTCAATGATTCACTTATCAGAGGCTGTTATCATGGGAGAGCTCTCAAATCTCTGGTAGGGAAGCAATCCAAGGGACTCCCTGGTTATCTCACTGTGGGCTTCTATGTGCCTTCAAAGGGAAGGCACGGTAAATATCTAGTCCGCAAGATGGGAGCCGGAGACAATGAGTGTGCTTTGCTCTGAGACATGCTTCTCTGTCATAAACAACCTGTTTATAGAAATTGAGGCTTTCTGTTCACTCCTGACTGTCTAAGTCCACAATAACTACATCAAAGAAATATTGAGTCACTATACCTCTTTTATTATACTTCCGTTAATTGATGACTACCTCTTAGAACTTAGAAGCTAGCCCCTGAAAGACTTCGTACCTGCTTGTTCACCTAGATTAAGACTTGTTAGTAGCCCCTTGAGAGGACTTTTTTTTTTTTTTTGAGACAGAGTCTCACTGTGTTGCCCGGGCTAGAGTGCCGTGGCATCAGCCTAGCTCACAGCAACCTCAAACTCCTGGGCTCAAGCAATCCTTCTGCCTCAGCCTCCCAAGTAGCTGGGACTACAGGCAT